>BMAO01015456.1:112500-133291 GCA_019973975.1 Trichonephila clavata | reverse complement strand
GAAACATCTTACAGTTTTAAGGGTTCCATGAGCCGAAAAAGTTTGACCACTTTGGACAAGATTCACTGCTGTTTTACCCCCTCCCCCTTGAAAAAGAAAAAAGAACTTCTCTATCAGTTTTACGATTTTGCCCCCCCCCCCAGTCAGGGAGTGTCTCCTTTCACTGAGGGGAGAATTTTGTTGAAAGGAGTACCGGATAGATAAATTTATTACCCATCTAGGGAATCTTTAGAAAAATATATGTGCCAAAAATTTCGCAATAGCCAGCGCCATCTAGATGTCATGTAAGATGTTAAACAAAGGAAGTAATTCACCTTAAGACCAAGATAACATAGACATTTTAAAATGTGGAAATTGATTAAAATATTAAAATTCCTATTTATTTTTTTGTAGTTACTATTTTTTAAATTTTTATTTTTGTTACTGAATTTTTCTAAATTGAGCATTTAAGAATCACTCTTTCACAATTTCTGCATTAGTAAACGGTTTCATATGATTACCAATGTTACAGCACATTTCATAGGGAGCCTTTGTTATCGCTGTGACATTACCACTGACAAAACACTTTTTTGCTGTTGTAAAGATTATTCAAGAAAGCCTATTTATCATCTCTTGAAAGAAATCTTCGAGGAAAAGTGTCATTGAACGATTCCTGTTCATTGGTATTTTTTAAATACATTTTCGTGACAAATCAAACAATTACTGAGCCATGCTTGTTTTTCATTACAAAATAGTCAACTTCCCAATCGTCTTAAGCCTCTGAGTGTTCGTCCTTGTCCTGAAAAATCATTCCGAAAGCGTTTACTTCTTTTTTGAGAATTCCTTCGAAAGTGCAACACATCTAATTCCTTTCCCCTTTAAAGAACGCGGGAGGTCTACAGGGGAAGATTTTATTACTCAGTTCGGCCTCTTTGTTGCTTTAAAACCGGGATAAAACTCGTTCACAGCTGTGACGTTGCCTTGTGCGAATTTCGGGTGGAAAAAGCGGGTCCACGTGGTTGTTGTTTGATCGGTTAGGTCACAATAAAAGTGAAGAGTTAAAAAAAAAATTTTTAAAAAAAACTCGAAAGAAAGAAACTTGTTACAAAAGTTGAAAAATACTTGTTTATTTTAAACAAAACAAAATTTAAAAAAATTAATTTAAGAAAAATAAACTATTTTGGACTAACAATTTGAGCCAGGAAAAAGTACCTTGTACTTATTATGGAATATGAGACTAAGAAAACACAAATACATCGTAAAGTTTTTTAAAAAAGTAACTATGTAAAAAAGAGTAAAAGTGACCATCTCTCTCTCTCTTTTTAAACAATAAGAGAATATATAAAGTATCGTTACATACGACGATTATGTTTATGAAATGAAATCAATCTTCCTGTATTCAATTATATTTTAAATTTAAAGTAACATAAAGAGGGACTTCAATACTTTTAATTTATATATATTTTAATCCTATAAATGATGTTTTTATGTTAAATTAATTTTTCGGAAAAAATCTAAATTTTATTTCATAGTCAAACAACTAAGCAAAAATACCTTCTTTACATAGGCATTTGTGACGGAGCAAAAAGCAAATTTAGTCAAATTTTTTATTTTAATTTTAATGGGAATATATTTTTCTTCAAAATGGTAAAAGTATTTCTAACCGTTTTCTATTAAAATTTAATTTTTTATTTTTCTGTTTCTTTAGTGTTAAACGGAAAATTCACCGATAAATACAACTTTCACACAATTCAATCATTACAATTTCTAATGAGAGAAAAACTTCTCCCAATTAATTTTGTCTTTCAAAACAGTACACTTAAAACAATTTTGCTCAGTGAAGCTAACCGACAATTCCGCAGTGTATTCATATTAATTTTTTTTAAAAAAAATAACATTCAGAAATGCTGTATTAAATTTTTTGAGTATAAAAAAAAATAATGCCTGCTGTGGAAAAGACAGAGAATGAGATGTGATGTATGTTTTGAAAGAATGTTTTCGTACATGTAGAGTATTTTTGAAAATTTAAATATCACCAAAGCTGATCATATGATTGTAAATGAGTCTTATTTTAGAATGTGAGCTGTGGGGTATCAAAATAAAACATTTTACTTTTAAATAGCCAAGGAGTTTATACTCAATATCCTTTTCAAAAAATTGCTTACAACTTTTATTCAAATTGTAAAGAAACTGAAATATAAATATCCGACTTACTCCAGTCAAAAATATTCATATTATGTGAAAATACTGTTCCTCCACTTATTTAAGTACATTTATAAGCTATAGCCCAAAGCAATATTTTATTTTTATAAACGAGGCACAAAAATTCAGTTATAAAAATATATTTTTCATTTTAGAACATATGAACCGTACACGGATTGTAAGACCATTTCTAAAATACTGAGAGTTTTTAGAGGAACAAAAACATATAATTTTGGGTAGTTCAAAATTTTAATATAATACGCAAATTTATATATTATTAAGCAAATACGTTTGACAAGAAAAAAGTAATTTATTTAAATCTTGTATTGCATGAATAAAATATAAATCAAAGATCTTTCTGAAATAAACACAATTGAAGGGAAAATGTTTAATTTGCAATTGATAGCATATAAACGTTTCTGTTAGAGGTATCCCCGAAGTGACGCAATCCTATTCGGTAAAAAATAAAACTTATTGCTGGACTCATACAATTTCCTAATGAATGGGTGAATCCGAATATTTTTTTCATGTAAACTGTTTGGACGGAAATGGCTAAATAGGAACATTTAATAATTTGCATAAATTAAAATTAACCGTTATAGTTTATATAATTTCTTAAGATTACAAAAGGTGTATTTCGGAAGCACAAGTTTTAATAGGAGTACGGCTTACGAAAAGTAGAACAAATATATCTGAAGGACTATGGTTTGTTACCTTAAATATTGTGAAACACAACAAAGTATATTGGAAATCAATTCCCCAATTCGTGTTAATAAAAATGTATGAAAAAACTGCAAGACTTATTCTTGTATTTGTAATTATTATAATTTTTCATTCCTGTGTTTTAGCTTCTCCATTCTTGATTCTACTTAAAAATTTATTGTATATTCATCAAATATTTCAGCATAATTTTTGCTCTTAACATACAGTTTTAACCGAAATGCATTAAAATGCTTAAGAGTCTTATGTTAAAATTTTAATTTAATATTTTATTCGAAGAATTGTTAGTACTTATGGTAAATAATTTTTAACTGAATATGTGCACGATACATAAATATTTTTTTTCTGAAATTTCAAATACAATTTCTAATATAAAATTCCTAGTTTTGTATGAAAATCTGGATATTTTCTGAATGTTAATTATAATAGATATCCAGATCTTAATTACTTGTTCTTCAGTTAGCTTTAAAAAAATAAATATTTAGAAATTTTGCATGAACAAATATGTTTTAAAAAAATTTAAAATTGATCTTTATATTTATTTATATGCGTAAATGTCAACTGTAAATGCATCCGAATATTTTTAATTACTATTTATTCAAATATTCAAGGTTAAAAAAATGAATTGGTATAAAAAACCCCTCATTCATGTTTTTTCTGTAGTAAACTGAAACTCAAGCATTTTTTTAAAATTCAAATATAATTGGTGTATTGTAACAATACGCGCCCTGAACATCTGGCTTTAAAATTTAAAAAAAATAATGGATCTGAATTAGTTTTTCCATTATTATTTTTATGAAAGCTTAAGAATTTTTTACAAATAATTTGATGCAAAAGTTTAGAAATTATTCATTTTTAGTAGTTGGAAAGTTTAAAAGGTTTTAAATTTTGAAGCGTTCGGTTTCTTATTAACTTTTTGACACCTTATAATGAAATAATCATGGTTTAAAAACTGAAAACATTGGTTAAGAGAAGAAAAATGAAACATTTAAATATAGTTCTAGATATTATATTGAGATTTATATAGTTTAAAAACTTAATTTTACATTTCATCATTTTAAGATGAAGAAAATAATACGAGTTAATCAAGCAAAGAGAATATACTTAAAAAGTTATTTGTCCAACTATATAAAATAGCAGATTACAGTCCCAACTTATTAAAACTTCAAATTAATATAAAATCAAAAGTGAGTTATATAATATTTTATTTATACGTTGGAACATTTTTCAAAACTTGAAAAAAAAAGTTAAATTGCTAAAAGTACAAAAATAATTTATTTAATTCAAACGCAATAATATCTCAAATGAAGCTAAATTACAAACACTAACTTATAGTTCGTTCACTAAGGGGTCTAAAGAAATTCTTCCCAACTTTTTTACGATTGCTTCAGGGTCAAAACGCAGGGTTCCCCGAGAGCAATAAAACTTCCTGTCAGTGACCATTGTGTCGTCGCAACCCTCCCTAATTATCTTTCATGGTGTTAAACCATAAAAGAGGGGAAAGGATTTCAGAAAAACACGGCCTACCCGCTTTTGAAGCACTCTCTTGAAGTCAGAAAAAGACGTGTGGTGCGTTTTCGAAGCATCTCTAGACGTGCGGAAAAAGACGTTCAAACCGCTAAGAGGGTTAAGACAATCTATTTCTTTGAATATTTTTCGCTTGCAAGATATGAAAGATTGTTAAAAATTAGTTCCACTCATAAAATGGCCGCTACTCCACTGTTGTCTGTTATCACTAATCAGAAGGATAAAAAATTAATTCACAACCATACGGCATCGACAGCAAAAAGCAAAATTGATAGATTTGATTTTTTAACAAATAATTTCCCACCATAATTTCATAAATAAATAAATTTCTCAGAGGCCACTAGAAAATGCCCGGCGGGCCGCAGGATGAATATTGCTGCTTTAACTGAAGAGTTCTTAATTTCTTTTAAAAACGGTTTTTGGAATAAGTTAGAATTTTCTTGAGTAATGTGAGTTCACACATTTGTTGATTATTTGACCATTCTATCCCTTGTAGCGATTCCATCTATATAAGCCAGTAACTACCTCCGCGCCATGGTGATCATTTTGGTGTAGCGGTTAAGTTACTCGAGTTCGGATCCAAAGGTACCGAGTTCTATCCCAGCGGATAAATACGCCACTTCATTGGTGACCCTGGCTGAACTCAGAAAAAGGCAACCATCTGAACTGTCGTGGCGCCATCTATCCACCGAAAATGCAACTCATAGTGACGCAATCTTCAAACCCTCACGCACGAATGACGCAACCAGCAAACCCGTCACAACTAGTGACGCAGCAGCTAACACGCTCGATAGAACAACTACATTGTTCGTTCGCCTAACCTCCAACTCACTGGTAGGGGAGTATGTAGCGATTCCATCTATATAAGCCAGTAACTACCTCCGCACCATGGTGATCATTTTGGTGTAGCGGTTAAGTTACTCGGCTTCGGATCCGAAGGTCCCGGGTTCTATCCCAGCGGATAAATGCGCCACTTCACCCTTATTTGAGTTTCCTCTTTTTAATCTGTTGATTTGACAAAACTAAAAAAAAAATAGTTAACTGAGTCTTTAAGGGCTGAGATTGAAATTTGCACACAATTATATGATCCATCTGTGTGAGAAAGAGAGAGGGCTTTTCCTCAAAAAGGTATTAAAAAGTACTCACTCATTGTTCTTATTTCAGAAAATACTTATCAATAATTATTGCTTATCCATGTCAGTATGAATAAATTAACTACATAATATATACAAATAAACTAAAGAACAAGCTTTTATACTGAATCGAACTAAAAAGTAAAAAAAATCATTTCTAATATAAGAATAAAATTATGAACGAGAAAATTAATGTCGTAGTGGTAAAAGCGTAGGGTGCTTTCTACTATATTTTTACACTAACGCAGCATTTCGGAGTAGAAGTTAGAAACTATAATAATTGATATATTTATAGAACACCCCACGTTTTTACCACTACGACATTAATTTTCTCTTTCATCATTTTATTCTTACATTAAGAATGATTTTTTTACTTTTCAATTCGATTCAGTTTAAAAGCGTGTCCTTTCGTTTTTTTTAAAACTATAATTTATTTATTTCTATTTTTTCAGAAAAATGTTTATATTATGGTAAAAAACTGCAACGCACCCACCCCTTTCTCACATAAAGAACACACCACTTTTTTTTGTTTGTTTTATTTCAAATACCACAAGTGTATTCGATTTGAGGGTCACAACCTTAATCTTTTAGTCGCTAAATCTAGAATTAGTTGGCAAATCTGGAAAAGTATATCGAATTAGTTGCAAATCTGAAAATAGTACATGCAGTAAGTCGCCAAATCTGAAAATGGTATATGCAATAAGTCGCCAAATCTGGAAGTGGTATACGGAACTGCCGCCAAATCTGTTTATCATTATTCCTGACGATCCTGATAAAGACAATGGAACAAAATTTTGAAATTATTGTATTGTCATCGGTCCTTGACAAGTGTGAAAAATTTCGAACCAAACTGACCATATAAAGCGGGTAAAAATCGTGTTCCAAGATTCCGTTACATACAAGTGAAACTTATAAAAGCGTGTTAAAAAGGAGCTTTCTTTCTTATAATTCGATTTACTAAAATCTAATTGTTTCCTCCTTTCTCAAATAATTTTTTGAAGTGAACTTCTTTGCTCACGGGAGTGAATGGAAAATTTGTCCAGTTTTGCGTAACGGTGAAAAAGCGAACGGAAGTAGTGATTCCCGATCCGAAACGTCGCCATGGTGAGGAGATAGCGAGTGGGGGGGGGGTCTAAAGCGGAGGGGGGAAGCGCCAAAGAAGTTTCACTTCTATCACGTGGCTTTCCACGTTTTTTCTTTAAAAAATAATACCACATTCTTCATGTAATTCTTTGTCACCTTTCATTATTTATATATTCTAAAATGTGGGGATTTTTTCAAATAGTATACTTTATTTCTTTCCTTATATATTGTATTACAAAAGTGCTATTTGCCATTAGCACTAATTTCAATAGAAAGATCTAGTATCAACCCAAAAAAATGCATTCTCTCACAACCCTCAAGAGTTTTGAATACTCCTTTGCCCATCCACTAAATCACAAACGAGAGAGAAAAAATCTAATATAAAAAGATTTGTAGTTTGGGGAGATAGGAGCACTTAGTCCATCCTCACCTTATCTCCTTTCATGACATTTCAGATGACTTTATAAAGCTTTCAAAAAAAAATTTTCTTTTTAATAAAATAATATTTAAAATTTAAAATATAACTATATTGCAGATTTAAAAAAAAATTAGCTCCCACTGATTTAAACAATTATCTATATTATAATAAAATATTCTGCTCTTTATAGAACAGTAAAGACAAGCTATAATGTAAATATTGAAGATTATTTTTTTAAACTAAAAATTGCCGTCAGGGGGCGTAGTTGGTGTGTGGCTTGCTTCTGCACTCAAGGTTACAGGTTCGAACCCAGCCCAAGTTGGTGGGTTTTCATGATGCAAAAAACTGACAGCATTCATGTCATATGATTATGCGGCATGTAAAAAATCCCTTAAGTGTCCATTTGGCTTGGTGAGTGAGTGAATATTAACGTCCCACTGTTCAGCTACACGAGGGATTTTGGGAACGGTCCGCGTTATTTTGAACCATGGTCAAGTGATGCGAACGACACCTGAGCTGGCACCCCCTTTCCTAACTACCACACCACACCAACGGGAGGACGTTTGAGCTCTCAACAGATTTTACGTACATCGCTCCCCTATACGGCGGGTCTTGAGTGGTACTGAGATCGAACTCATGACATGCTAGCCACGATCCGATGCCTAGACCACTTGGCTACCGCGGCCACCCATTTGGCTTGGATACTCTCGTCAAAATAAATTCCTAAGTACAAATTTTGCATCGACAGAGCACGTGTGCCTCCCTCTAGGGAGAAAACTGCGCGTTAAAATTACTTGCTGCAATTTTTATCGCCTATATGGTGCCGCACTAAAAAGTGATACCAGCTCCTGAGGAAGGTACTAGGTCTGCAATGGTAAAAATACCAATCCGCAGCTCCATTACAGAAAAAAAGGTCTAAAAATTTAACAAGCCAATTCTAATTAAAGTTTATAAGTTTAGACAGCTTTAAGCCATTTCAAAGAATTACGAATAAATGTATTTTTTATTATCTATTTTTAATGTAAATTTTCTATTTTATATACTTGTGGAATGATCTCGCCTGTGAGCGCCTAAAGGTGTGGGAGGATTGGAAGGAAGCCTAGCCAAACTTCAAAAACAATCTAATTTATTCACAATATTAACCACAATTCAAATTCAATCGATCCAGGCTAAGAGATGCACCCAATTAATTAACAAGAAGACAATTAGTGAGGTACGCGAGATATGAGGGTACTTTAATACTTAATACACTTACTCACTGCAATAACTCTGTCTTCCTAGCTATTTAAGTTAGATTCAATCTTCAGTGACTGATCGTCACCTTAAGTAATTCAGTTATCAAATATTAAACCTCCGCGATTCACATTCAGTTTGATTAATCACTGTTTCGCTAGCAGTCCATCCTATGTCTCTTCCTCTAACCTGAAATCCTATATATAGTAGTCTTAATTTCCATAATCACATCTTCTTCTTCGAAGAGATGTTTTATAATAAAATAATTTCTAAAGATCAGAAATTCACCAAGGGGATTATTAGATAAAAGGGCGTGTATAGAACCGTCACATTTGTATTTGTTTGTCAATATTAAATAGCTTTTTAAAGGGACACAATACAATTTAATTGACAAAAATCGGTCAAAAAATCAAATTTAATTTTTTTAGCTTAAATTATTTTAAATATACTTTTCTATAACCTGACAAAATTTGAAAGCTCTAAACTAAAAAAAAACACAGAATTATGATAGCTTTTGCGTTCGTTTTTATTCACATCCCTATGGCAAATCGAAATTTTAAACTTACTTATCTCGGAAAGATAAAATATCCCGTTTGTCTTCATTAAAATGCTAAGTCTTTTTAGCACGTTTTTCACGTAGTGTAAAAAAAGCGCTATTAGGACGCAAATTTCGTCTTCGTCCTCGTCTCTGTCTTCGTTCCATATTTTGTTGTACCTTTTTCTCAGCCAATAAGCAACCGATTGACCTCGGGTTTTCGGCATTTGGTCGCATTTGTGCCCTAGATGAGCCAAATCATATTTAAATTAAAAAATTTAAAAAAATAATAATTTTTTTTTAAAGTATAGTATTGCTTTTTGTTAGTAAAAAGTTCATTCGTTTCATTTTTGTAAAATACAACATGTGAAAAACGCGTTAAAATTACTTGGCCATGCGAATGATTGATATCTTGTTTTCTATTGTGCCAAATGCTTTGAGTTTTTTTTTACCTATTGCTAATAGTACATGTAACAAAAGTTGGTATGCATTTTTTGAATCAAGGTGATACTTATTTTTTTAAAAATAATTAAATTTAGAATTTGTACATTTTTTAAAGAATTTTCAATATGCATTCATAAAAAGAAGTATATTGTACGAATACCAATCATGTTATCGCAAAACTCATACCAACTTTTGTTTTGCATAGTTTGAGGTACATGTAAATCAAATTTCGTGCGTGTACGTAAATTTTTGTAGAAAAAAGTAGCATTTTAAAATAACTTCACAAGTTTGAATTTTTTTTCTTAAAAAGTGAAGTGCCTAGTTTTTTATGAAATTTTGTGCACAAAATCTGCTTTACATAGTATACACACATAGGGGGGCAACCAAAATTTTTTTTTGAAAATCCTTAAATTAAAAAGTTTTGTTTAAATTGTACCATGCGTCCCTTAAATTTACTTTGCAATACTTCTGACAACAAAGTGACACATCAACAAAGCACATTTAACAGGCATTTTAATCGCGAATAACCCAAAATTTTTCAACCTTACTTCAACAAAACATGTAGATTGCTTGATAGAAAAAGTAGTTGATAAGGAATAAACCAGAGTGAGAGGGGAAAAAAAGTCATATCGGCTAAACGAGCAATAAATCTGAAATGACAGGACGCCTTTAGGAACTCTAACACATAGAAGAGAGAGAGGAATAAAAAAGAGGAATATTGGCGACATTTATTGGATTGATGTACGCCAAGTCCTCAAGTAGCCGATAAAAATGGCAACCTGACACTAAAAGGATCTGACACTTCAGAAAGAATTGGACATTCTTCTTTCGGTCCTTGCTTCACATGATAGGTAGCCCGATGACATATTTTGATGAAGTTCCACCCTTCTTCTCAGATAGGAGTTCTTTTATTATTATATTTTGGCCCCTTTCGTTCTCTTTTTCACACGAACAAATTGGCTCTGTTGTCCGCGGAACAATAAAACTGTAGACTTTAATGTAAATAGCACTTAAATGTTGTTATTTGATAAAGTGTCAAGTCTCTTTATTAAATCAGAGGAGTTATAGAATCATGAAGTTAAGGTATCCTAACATATTCGGAGTACTGTTTTAAAAAATACCCTACTAAAACCTTATAAATGTGTTTTTTTAGGCATCATTACAAATAAATATATATATACTAACATTTAACTAACAATATTTTTAAAATTATTATTGAATTTTTTCAAAAATCACAATGGCAAGCGAAATTCTAGCAAAATTTTTGAAAAACTTCAAAGCAATTAGAGACAAGATATCAATCATTGGCATGGTCAAGTAATTTTAGCGAGTTTTTCACAAATTTTATATTTTACAATAATGCAACTAATGAACTTTTTACTAACAAAAAGTAGTACTGTACCACTCCTCTAAATGTACTACTATTGAGCTGAAAAGAAATAATGACACAAATCTGTATCAGCACTATAAAAAAGCAAAAACTAGCGAAATTCAGGAAAATTTGTAGGAAAATTCGGGAAAATTATGGGAAAATTTAAATATGATTCGGCTCATCTAGGGCACAAATGCGACCCAATGCCGTAAACCCGAGGTCAATTGGTTGCTTATTGGCTGAGAAAAAGGTACGACAAAATATGGAACGAAGACGAAATTTGTGTCCTAATAGCGCTACGTGAAAAACGCGATAAAAAAAGTAAAAAGTAATAAACTTATATCAAGTAAAAGTATTACGAAAACAAACTAGATGCATTTATCTAGGGAATGTACTAAATTTTTTTAATGGTTTGGTAAACTTTAAAATTTTTAGAGCTGATCGAGTAAATAGTATAAAAAATTTGACATTCTTTATGAGACCAATATTAAAATAACAGGCTAAAACTCAAAAATATTAATAAATTAAGAAATATTTTGGTACATTCTTAAAAATAATGTAAATGCCAGGTTCAAAAAGTTGTATAGAAATACCTTTTTTCATTTTGAGTTATCAGATTCACCATGATAGATTTTGAACAATTCAAATGTCCACTTCCGGTAAATTAAAGACGCACTTCCGGTTTTTCTAATTTTATAAAACTAATTGTAATTTGGCCACAAGAAGCGTAAAAACGAAACAAATTATGTTTTGTTAAACCAAAAGGTAGCTTCACAATAAAATAATAAACAAAAAAATATTTGTTTGTACCGAATTTGACCATTTCAACATGTTCGGACACCTTAAAAGTATTATTAGAGGTGTGTGAAAAAGAATCCCGTTTAAAATTGATCTCCCAAATGTGTTACATATCTTAATTTGAAGCTTTAAAGAAGCAAATATACAACTTTAAAAAATAGTTTTCAATTAAACAAATTGACAAACAAATATTTAAAATTTAAAAACATTATTATTCAAAAGGGCAATCATAATAAAGAAATTCAACATTATTATGTTTCAGTTACTAGGAAAATTAAAGACAATGAAAATAAATCTTTAAGTTCATATATTTGTGGTGAAATTTAGTCAGTATAAATTTCTTTTATTCCTGCATTTACAAATAATTACCTATTATACCTGCATTTTTTACCTTATTTACAAATAATTCAGAATATTGTATCGTGAACATATGCTGATCGTTTGATTACCATTCTTGAAAAAGATTTCTCTCTCTCTCTCAGTCTGTTTTAACAATATTTTTAACGATGTTAACAACGATATTTTAAAAATATTTCAACATCATTCTTAAGGCTCTTGACAAAAATATTTTCACAATATTTTTAACATTGTAGACAACAAATTTAATTCTTTTAACAACATTTTAGACAATATTTGAGCAATATTTTAACATTATTATTAACATTTTTTTTTTATTGGCAAAAATATTTCACAACATTTTAGCAATGCTGACAACAAAATTTCATTAATATATCTTAGAATATTTTTATAATATTCAAGTCAGGATTGGCCAACCTGGCTGTTCCTGATTTCAGGGGAGTTGGGGGAGGATTGTCAGGTCTGTGTGGAAAGCTTAGCTTAGAAATTAATCAAAATATTTTTAATTCTTGACTCAAAAGAATTTTTTTAAAAACTTTTATGCTGAGAAGAAAATAATGTGCCATTTACGTTCATTTTAATGCATTTAGATGTGATGTGAACATTTTTCTGTTTACATTTCGATAGTTCAGCATAACATATATATATATTCTTCATTATTAAGCCTATTTTCTTTGCCTTATAATGATACTTCAAGCATTTTCTAAAGTTACAAAGCTTATTTTGATTTCAAAATATTTTTTTCTTTGTTTTACTGAACCTAACATAATTTTGTAATACATTTGTTTTTCATTTACGTTCCACGAAAAACATATTTCTTGAATATGAAAAATATTTTACACACATATGTAAAATGATGAACAAAACATAATTAACCAATGAAAAAGCTGTATATTGTCTTTGAAAAATATAATAAAACTGATAATCTTCATTTATTTTTTAACATTTAAAACTGGAAGATGGAAGAAATTTCAAAAAAGGGTATTTAAATGAAATATTAATATGGAAGTCACAAACACACCAGGAAGGGTGCTTACACCGATACGAGAAGGGGACATTTTAAAGGCAAAAATATCTATACACTTGAAAAAGCCCGTGCAACGTCGGGCCATGCAGCTAGTATTTTTATAATATTCAAAATATTTGAAAAATATTTCAATATTTTTTATAATATTCAAAATATTTCAATATTTTTTATAATATTCAAAATATTTCAATATTTTTTATAATATTCAAAATATTTCAATATTTTTTATAATATTTAAAATATTTGAACAAAATTTCAATATTTTTGACAATATTTTTTATAATATTCAAAATATTTGAACAATATTTCAATGTTTTTATAATATTCAAAATATTTGAACAAAATTCAATATTTTTGACAATATTTTTTATAATATTCAAAATATTTGAACAATATTTCAATATTTTTAATAATATTTTTTATAGTATTCAAAATATTTGAACAATATTTCAACATTTTTGAAATAATTGACAACAATATTAATAAAAATGTTGTTAATATTAGCACATAGTTTTCTTGGAACGTATTGAGGTAATTAATAATGAAAATATATAATTAAAGTTTAAAAGAAATATATATTTTAGTAATCAGTAGAGATGTGGATCAACAAACATCTTTCCAACAATTGGATGTGGTTAACGATTTTGAGATCCGTCCACAATATCCCTAATCTTGAATAAGAAATCTAGATTATAGAAAGTCTAGAGTAGATAGTCTAGAGTAGATAGAGTAGAAAGTAGAAATCTTTGTCCTTTCTATTTAAACAAGAGCTCTATTCTTTTATGATTTTTGTATATGAAGAGAGCATTTGTGAAAATGTTCAATCACGAGAGAGAGAAAAAAATTATGTGTTATTGTGGAAATAATATGTATAATAGGGAAATATATATTCATTTTTGGAGTATGCGAAGTACAAATTTACGAATATGTATAGTGCAAAAGTAAAATAATGTTTAAATATACAAGTATCCTAAATTACATAAATAAGTAGAAAATCAATTCGCTTATTAATTTAAACTTTGTTAGTCTAGAGCTCTACCAGAATGAAAGTATTATTATACATACCAAACCCTAAGCTTTTAAGGTATCCGAACACGTTCGGAGTACTTTTTAACAAAATAGCATACTAAAACATTATAAATGCTCTTTTATAGGACTCAATACCAATAAATATTACTATATATTCAACTATCAAAATTTAAAATAAATTACCTGAATTTTACGAAAATCACAATTATAAGTGAAATTTTAGCAATTACTTTGAAAAACTTCAAAGCAGTTAGAGAAAAAAGTAATAAACATATATTATTAAAAGTATTACGAAAACAAATTAGATGCATTTATCTAGAATGTTATGTACTAAAATTTTAATTTCTTATTAAAATTTGAACATTTTAGAGCTGACTGAGTAAAACATTATAAGAAAAGTTACATTTTTTATGAGACCATTATTTAAATAGCAAGCCATAACTCAGAAAGTATTCATACAATAAGAAATATTTTAGTACATTCTCTAGAAAATATAACATAAATATCAGGTTCAAAAAGTTTTATAGAAATATATTCGTAATATTTTGAGTTATCAGACTCGCCCGATAGATTTTGAGCAATTTAAATGCCCACTTCTGGTAGATCAAAAACCCACTTCCGTTTTTTTTTAAATTTGTAAAATGATTGTAACTTGGCCTCTAGGTAGTGTGGAAACAAAACAAAGTATGTTTCGTAAAGTCAAAAGATAGCTCTATTTAATAAAATAAAAAACAAAAATATCTGTCGTGACTGAATTTAGTCATTTTCAACGTGTTCGGATACCTTAAATTAATAAATGTTAAACCGAATAATTGATGCTTTCTTTACGTGTATGCAATTAATATAATTTCAAATTATTGCACATATTTTAAAAATAAAATGGAACATACAATTTGATTAGTTGCCACTGAAAATAAAAATGAATTATTTTCTTTTTTCGTGTAAAAAGCTCATGAACTCCAAAATGGCTTTTGAATCCTCAAAGAGTCTCTCTCTCTCTCCTTGGAATCTTCAAAATGACCATAATATAAACCAAATAAACAAACCTTGCTTTATTTTCTTCTATTTAAATCTTTGTACAAATTCTTTTCTTAAGACTTAGAAATAATTCTTCAAACCACTCTAACTTCTCGAAGGAATTACAAACACATTCTTACTTAGAAAATTCCTTCCGCTAATGGTTATGTATGATAGTGTAAAGTAAGTTGGAAAAGCAATTTGGAGAATCTAAGTTTCGAATTTACTTTAGACGTTAATTCCTTTTTTTTAGAGTTCTCGCATACCTTCTATCAATCCTACTTTATACTAACACCTCAAATTTTCCGTGACTTTAAGAGAAAAGAAATGAAAAAAGTCTAAGAGGGAAAAAGTCAAAAATCGAATTCAGTTCAATTTCCGTAGCTGAAACAAGGTAAGGTCTTTAAAGTTCTTGATAAAAATTCAATACTGAATTATAAAATATTTCCTCATTCATTTTTATTACTACAATAGAGTATAAAAAGAATGGCGAAATATTTTTATTACATCTTTGAGAGGAAAATATTAGTTTATATAAAACCAATAAACAGATAAATTCCATTTTGAAAATTCTTTGATATATCGAAATAATTTTTTTATTATTATTGGCAGAAGTTTTATCATTGTGTGAGTGGAAATGTATGGAATTTTTTTCTCGTGAATAAAAATGAAATATTTTAATATAATCCCTTCAGTATATTGTTATATTGCAAACTATTTTACAAAGTATATATATTCTTTCTCTCTGGAAAAATAATACTCATTTATATAAAGTAATGAACAGAGAAATTCCACAATGAAATTCTTTGACATCTAGAAAATTTTTATCGTTGAAAGAAGATATAATATTAGAATGTTTCGAATATTTCTATCAATTTATTTATCGATAGACGTTAGATATTTAAATAAAAAGTGTTCGGTAGAGTATGATTATTTTCTTTTTAGCAAAATTCTTTTAGACAATTGGCAAATAACTGCTTTTTGGAACGTAATTTCCTTTATATGTTTCGAACTAAATATAGGAGTGTTAAGGGTCAAAAATGAAATAAGAGAGTATCACCTTTATTATTTTGTTTTATCTTTCAATAGAATCGTTCCTTTTTAGCGAAATCTAAAAATATTTATTATATTACTTTTAAATAAAATATTAAACCTCTCTAAATGTTAAAATTTTTATAAATCTTCTGTGTGTGTGTGTTATTTCCAATATTTCAAAATAAAACTTTTAATGCTTACGATATTTTTGTTCTATTCTTTCTTATAATGGGATCGGATTTTGTATATAACGTAAAAAAATTCTTACTTTAAACAAAAAACTTCTCTCAACTTGAATAGCGTCGGGAGCTTAAAATATAAACACAATTACCGTTGCACATTTAAAAAAGAAGGGGGGAAAAACTGCAAATACATTTAGATAAAATCCATTTACATTTAAAAAATTTATCGAAAAACTTTTTTCCCCTTCAAACATACACTCAAAAGCCAAAACATAATGACCACCCCTACATTTTGCTATGAACTCGCCTGGATGACGTGGAAGGCACGTGATCAGGTGGAATTGGTATATAACTGTTGCTGGAGAGTCTGAAGAATCATTCTTTCCCTTACTTCTGGGTGTGATGGGAAAGGCTGCGGATCTAAGCGACTTTGATAAAGGGCAGATTGTAATGGCTCGAAGACTCGGAACAAGTATTTACGAAACTGCACGATTCGCGTGAGTAGTTCGCGATCTACATTTGTTAGTACTTATGCAAAGTGGACGAATGACGGTGAAACCAGCAGTAGACGACATGGTGTTCGACGTCCATACGCTATCAAAGAAAAAGCTCGTAGGAGACTGTCTCGCATGGTGAAGCAAAACCGGAGCCAGACAGTGGCTCAGCTGACAGCCCAATACAATGCACGGCCAAGTAGAAGAGTATCGAAGTACAGTGTTCAGCGAGCACTGTTGGATGTGGGGCTACGCAGCAAACGTCCCACTCGTGTGCCTTTGCTGACCAAGCGTCATCGCCAACTGGGCCTGCGCTGGGCCCAGGAACATCGCGACTGGTTCATGGATCAATGGGAGAGAGTTGCCCGGTCAGATGAATAACGATTTGTCATTCATCACGCCGATGGCCGTGTCAGGATACGCCGTTTTCCAGGCGAACAGTTGCTCCCTCAATGTACAGTAGGTCGTACACAGACCGGTGGTGGCTGTATTATGCTTTGGGGGACGTTCCCTTGCGCGTCTCTGGGACCCGTGGTTGTGGTAGAGCAGACCATGAATGCTACAGGGTATCTGAACATCATTGCAGACCAGTTGCACCCTTACATTGCCTCTGTCTTTCCAGCTGGAAATGGAATGTTCCAACAGGACAACGCCCCGTGTCACGAGGATAAAATTGTGTTGGAGTGGTTCCAGGAACATGATGCTGAATTCCAGTTAATGTCCTTGCCGCCTAACTCACTGGATCTCAATCCGGCAGAACACATTTGGGATGTCATGCGACGGCAGCTCAGTGTTCAAAGACCACCGATTCGCAATATTTCGGATTTTCGTGACCGTTGCTTAAACATAAAGTACAATCTGTCTCTCCGGCCATCTACCAAGGACTTGTGGCATCAATGTCAAAGCGGATTGAAGCTGTGTTGCGCACCAAAGGTGGGCCAACTCGTTATTGACAGGTGGTCATAATGTTTTGGCTCTTGAGTGTATTTAACATAAGCAAACGAAAAAAAAAATTTTTTTCGAAACATATTCTCGTGATTTTTTTTTATTATTAGAATTCTTTAACTAGAAAATGTTTCGCGTTTCTATTTCATAGAGTTATTAGTTTGGGACATTTCATGTACTGGTTTTTCAAAGACAACTTTGTCGACATTTTTGGTCATGCCTATTGAGTTCATTATTTAATATTGACTTTTAATTTCTTATGTTTGAAACATAAAATTAAACGCACTGAAGAAATTGCTATGCAAGAATTTTTTTACATTAGGTAATCACTAAAAAATAGGTTCGTTTTCCAACATATTTATGAATGTTCGGGTTTAATTTTTTAAAGTTCATCCTTACGATAAGAATACAATATTTTAAAATGATAAACAAAAATCTACAATAGGAATGAATTTTGTACGCAGATAGCTATTTAATAATGTGAGGAAATTATTTCTGTAACAATACATAAGGGAGTTAAAACTAGAAAATTAAATTATTATGATCATATATGCTGTTATGGAAACTTTTGTACGTTTCTCTATCGAAAGGGTATTTTGGTTAGAAAGATAGTTAAAAGACCAAGCGTGAGAGAACACTCTTCAATGATGTCAAGAGAGTAGACCTTGGTGATAAATTTGGTTGCCAAATATCGTGAAAGTGCTAAATTTGGCGATAAAAGCTTTTAACAAAGAAACATATATTCCGGGACAATAATTTGATGGAATAAGCGAGAAACACATTGAATGTTCTATGCCTATATGTATCTTATCCAGGGAAGCAATATTCGGAGTTAAACATTTGACGAGTACTGTGTGTTTCATGTGTTTTATGGGAAATAATAATTATGGATTTCAACTAATGTGTTAAATATTTGTGCTATTTTTAATCTGTTAATGTGATAATGATTATGTGTAAAAGGTTATTTGTTTTTTGATAGAAAAAAAATTACTGCAGTTACTAGAAAGCTATTATATATATATAGAAAAAACTATATAAATTTTTTAAAAAACACGTAGAACAAAAGAGGCGCCGGGGCGTAATCTTTAAGTTAAAAACTAAAAATCGCTTGTAACATAGGAAGAGAGTGAATACTCAAACCCTACCTTTTTGTATGCCACTGTACGGTTAATCAATTTCTTTTAGCAAATATACCCATAGTTTTTACATAATTTGTTTTCATAATAGCATAGCAGATAAATATTCACTTAAAACAATAAAAAAAACTTGCTTTCATCAAACTAGTAGCATTAAAAGGGAAAATATGCAACAATCAAAAAATGTTTTTAAAAAGTAAATATTGATTTTGTACTATATTCTGGTTTTCAGAAACAATTTGTTGACAATTTTTTTAATAATCCTGCTGAAGTATAATTATATATATATATATATACACATATATATGTGTGTGTCCAATATATAATTTCCTCTAATAAAATTTTTAATAATTTTTAATTATTTGGTACATTCCTTCATGAATCACGTTTATTTATTTAAACTTGCTTACCCGCATAATAGGGGTTTTAATGGTAATCGAATAGTAAAATTGCGTCCGAAACTATCGGGTGGTAGTTTCTGACCAATCATGGCATCTTCGCCGCCCAGTATAAAAAATGAGAGTTCTTTGTTCTTTGTTTGTTTTCAACATGTAAATGTCGCGGCCTGCTTTCGCTACGTTGCTTTTGTCTGTGTGAGTATTCGTTCCTGTTAATTATGAAATACAAATGTAATTGACCATTTATGTCATTTGTGTCAAAATAAAAAAGTTGAACATTAATTCTGAAGATGTTTCCTGAAATCAGATATCAACAATAAAAAAAACACCACTTGCTAACGCCACACACACACGCGCGCGCGCGCGCACGCACGCACGCACACTCACACATATCTTTTTATATAAACAAATAGTTCTTTATTCACTGAATCCATGCTTTCCTATTGAAAAAAAATGTGTGTGTGACGTTTTATTTATTTTAAAAATATAGGTTTTTTATTTTTCGTTATTTGTTTTGACACATTTATACAAACTGTGAAATATGTATGTTTCTTTTGCGTTATTTATCAGTGTTATTTGAGAAAAAGTTATTTTGCTATTAAAAAAAAATTCTTCAACAAATGTGAAGTCAAAGAAGCGGCACAAATGATTACTTTTAGTTTCATCTTTTATAACATACTGTTTCATTTGTTACATTTTCCATTAAAGTTCTAGCAACCTTTTATCGTGTCATGCAAATCAATGTAAACTTTGTATTAAAGAACAGGGTCATTTAGCGCAGAGTTCTGCTGATGTTTGAATTAAGTTCTAGTTGGAAATTAGCCAAGAGCAGTGGCTTCAGGTTACACTCTTTAAAACCATTATGTTAAAGCTATTGAATTGCGAATCTCTTCAGACGAGCAAAAAACTATTTGCTAAGTCAAATTTTCCGAAGACTTTACTCTATAAGAAAAACTTCTTAAAATAAGAAAATTTTTGTAACATGTTTTTCTACATTTTATTCATTGGCTTAAATGAAGACGGTTCTACAAGTGATAGAGAAAATGGAATGTGTGTGTGTGTGGAAAAAATTACTACTAAATAATCTGCAATTATGTAGTTGCATAGATCAATAATAACTTGGCGAATTTAAGTATTGCAATCAGAAATAGAGAAATACGAATATCAAAGAAAAGAATTTTTTTATTGCATAGTTCACACATATTTATTCAATTTAAAAATATCCTTTTACGCCTTTAGCATTACGCCATATAACAATAAAAAATTCCATAGTGTAAAATTTTCTTGCTTAATAACTGTTTTCTAGAATTAAATTTAAGACTTTATAAGAAACTAGCTTTTACCAGCGGCTCCGCTCGCGTTGATGTCTTTAAATAACTGTCAAATTCGTAATCATTGTCATTAGAAAGTAAATAATATAATATGGTAATTTTTTTTATTGCTTGACTGGAACCAATAAAATTTAAAAATTCTAAAATTGAGCTTAGTTTAGAAAAATTGAATACGTAATTTATTATAATAATTAACAACAAAAACTCAATAATTTAAACTATTAATATTTTTAAAAATCGAAAGAATCTACGTTTAATATATAATTCATCTTTAAAAGAGCTCAAAGCAGAATATTATTCTAAGATGCTACTGTATACCATCTTTTATGTTCTTCCGTCAGTTGCAAATATGTGAAGATGTGGGCATTGGACACACCGATCAGGCTATATATAGTT
>BMAO01015456.1:0-107500 GCA_019973975.1 Trichonephila clavata | reverse complement strand
TTTTCAAAATCAAGTTTCTAAAGATGATCTGAGCAATTAAAAAAAATTGATTCTTACGTAGAAGATATTCAATGTCCAGCAAAAAATTATCATTATTTGATAAAACTTTCTTTTTTGATTACAAAATGCGTTTTTAGTCTTAAGCATTTTATTGATTAATACAAATATTTAAATGCCTTTTGAAGTTTTTAATAAACAATTAAAATTTTCTTCTAATATGTTAGAGAAATACATCCCTTATCTTCAAAATATTTCAAATAAATAATATATTCTTTAAGTTTTTCAAAAATAGTCAAAATTTTAATTAAACATTTAATAACTTTGTCATTTATGAAGATAATCTCACTAAACCTTTTTTTTTGTGTGTAGAACAATGTTAGCCAAAATCTGCATGAAGATTGAAAAAATTGCTTAAAAATTGCGGATTTAAAAAAATTGTGTTTTTAGTCTAATACCATTTTGCGAGAATTAATTCAGCTAAACCAGGGATGGCGAACCAGCGTTCAATGAGTTGAACAGGCTGAGAAACCTGTCCAGCGATAACTAAAAAGTAAAAAATAAATTAAATGTAAAAAAACTTTTTTAAGAACAAGCTTTTATTTAAACGCGCTAAAAAGAGTAAAATAAACTTTTCCTTTAAAACTTTTTTTACTATCAACTTATAACGTCATTACACAATTTATATGATATAAAAGCCTTGTCGCGAGATTTACCTGTGTAGATAAACAAGTAAAATAAATAACTTGACCTGATTGATTTTGGTTTTTAAAAATTCAAACTAAGTAAATATGAGTACTTAAATATTGCGACAAGGCTTTTATATCATATAAATTGTGTAATGACGTTATAAGTTGATAGTAAAAAAAGTTTTAAAGGAAAAGTTTATTTTACTCTTTTTAGCGCGTTTAAATAAAAGTTTGTTCTTAAAAAGTTTTTTTACATTTAATTTATTAGTTTTTAGGAACAATTTCCCTGTGTATACATAATTCATTCACATCCTTTAATAATATATGATAATAATATTAATTAAAAGAAGAGTTGAGCCTGATTATATCCAAAAGTAATTTAGAATAACTAAATAACGAAATTAATATTCATTTAAGCTTTTAATCCTGAGCAAATCATGAATATACACGAAGAAATTTACAGTTTTAATCGTAATATTATTAAGTAAATTTGGTATTACGTAAGTATAGTACGGCCACCCACTTTGTAATATCAAAAGACATCGCCATTTCAATAAATGTCGCCAAATGCTATCGTTTTATTATCATTGTATTTGAAGATGCGCGGGAATGATTTCCACTATTGGCTGCATATCGCGGCATTTGGCGAAATGGGTCGATAGTATAATATGTAAGTACCGTAATATTAAACAACATTGTTATATTATGAATATCTAAAAAAAAAATTTAAAGTTTTAATCGAGATATTATAAAGTAAAGTTGATACTAACGTATTATACCAACCACCAATTTTGTCAGATCAAACGCGTCGCCCATTTAAAAAATTCCACTAAGTTCTGTAATCTTTATTATTATCGTGTTTGAACAGGCACTGGGAGGATTTCCACTATTGGCTGCATATCCAGCACTTGGCGACGTCTTTTCATTTGATGAAATGAATCGACAGTATTATACGGAAGTATCACAAATTTCTATATTTCTGTACTAATATTGTTACCATTTATATGATTTTCATATTACAAGTAAATAAAATTAAATTTCAAATTTCTCTAAGATTACGAAGTATATTTAAAATGGAAGTTTATAAACATATAATATGATGCTCAACTCTTGAGAACGAATTACCCAGTAAATTCTAAAATAACTTAACTCAGTGTTACAACAGCTCATGAGGGGTAAGGCCATGCACCTTGGGCCCTGAGGTGCATGAGCACATGTTCCGATCAAATGGTCAATCTGACGCGAAATTCCCAGTGTTAAGTTCCCAAGAAAGCTTGGTATTCATTTATCGAGCCACTGAAGGGATCAAAGGCTGAGTCAACCTTGCCCAGCCTGAAGTTTCAGTCTCGAACCTGTGGTGTGGAAGCTCGATGCACTATTACATTAGAATTTTTTTAAAACATAATCTGCTCAAAATGTTTAAAATGCTCTAATTCAAATAACAGTACAATAAAGATACACACAAAATTAAGGATTATATAACGAATTAAATTTTAAAAATTTTCTTTAATTTTGATCATTTTTTATTTAATGGAAATAGATAAAAATGCTGCATAAAGTGATCCCTTTAAAAAATATATTAAAAAATATTTCTAAAATCTGTACCAAAAATTTTAAATGCAATACGTGGTGTCGAATAATAAATCTCACTCTTGCAAATTACAGGATATATATATATATATATACGTTACAACATATCATATTTTTATATATTCACCACTCTGTATAATTTACATTTTTATTGGATTTCTAAAAATATAAAATAACTCTGTAACTCTAAAAATATATGAAATATATCATTTTAATGATTCTCTTAAAATTTGATTATGGATTCATTTCATTATTTTAATATTTAACTTAAATTTACCAAGTCTGTAAATTCCTTTTTTCAAGACTTAACCATGTGATGTTCTTCGACCGATCGATAAAATGTATGCACTTTCTTTGTAAAAATGAACAGTGAGACATGAGAAACTTTCTAGAAATGAGAAAATGAAGATTAATGTTAAGTTTCGTAGGAAAATATTCCGTTTTTTTCCAGGAAGATATTAAACTGGACCGGCAAAGTATATACATTTTCTTATTAAATGGAGTTTCTTTCTTAGAATGGATCCAAGTTAATGTACTTTTAGAGTTATATTTTTCATTTAATGTTTGATTTATACTCGAACTATATAAATCAAAATTTTGTCGTTAAAATTTCTGTTTTTTCCTTCCACAGAAATAAAGTATAAATCCAGGAAAAAACTCATGTATATTAAATATGATCATTAATAAATATAATACTTGAATATTTTTTGAAAAATAAAACATTAAAATGGGAAATGGGTAAAATAGAGTATACAGTAAAATAAGTACAACGCAAAAACATTTAAGACGAAATATCGAGTAACACCACGAAACAATACACCCATCCCCACAAACTGCTATGTATTTTCATGCATACGTTTTCGCTTAACACGCACTAAAAATCGCTTAACATGAAAAGATTTCCCTTTTGGGGAATAAGCAAAATACAGAAAACATCAGCCGAAGATTGAGAAAGTTTCTGTATTATTGAATTGTCCTGCTGTATCATCAGAAGAATTCGTTGCAATAGATTGTAAGGGAATGCGCGTGTCATCCCTTATTGTGAAAGGGTCGTAAGGAAGATTAGTCATAGTCAATACAAATTCTCTTTTTTAACAATTCTCAATTACGACACAAATTCAACAACTCCAACTAAGAACTGCACCAATTACTAAATATTGAAGCAATCGCGGGGTAGACGAGATATTAGGAGAATTAACAGTAAATTGGATCCCTTACGTCGAAGCAACACGCCTTCTAACTCAATTCGTTCTAATCTAAATTTAACGCTTAATTGATCAAATCGTCAATCTTAATATTGATCAAATAAGTAACGAAGTTCTCTTGCCTAGCTTCATGATGATCATTACTATCCGTTAACAGTCCATATAACCTCTCTCTTTCTTAACTCGTAAGTTTAATCTTTACATACAAGTCTAAATTTCAATAGGCTTTCAATAGAATAAACTTTAAAGACCTATTTTCCCCCAAGAGGACTGTTAATAAGAAAACACGAATAAACCCGTTACGAGATGATAATGATAATGTGAGAACAGCCCTAATTATGGCAGAAAAAGACATTTTGGAGTTTGTTCAAAGCTCACAAAAATATCTTTGACGCAGATTCTGATAAAGAAAATCAAATGAATATTGAGCTAATCTTCCCACGTCATTCGAAATGAGGAATACATTTTTTGTAAAACAAAACATTTATTAAGTTTTTCGAAAATAATCAGACATTTTTCTCTGCATTGCCATTTTTAGCATCAGATTGTTCAATGTCGCGCGTCCATTTTGTTACTCATAAGTAGTATAATTTTAAATTCTCTCTTTTTTCCAGAAATAGCTACTTGTCTTATTAACAATTTTACATATCATAATAGAAACTTATAAAAAAAAGTAAAAATCAATAAATAAAAAAAGTAAAATAATAAATGAAGAAGAAAATGTTTTAGCTAAATGCCGTAATCGACTTTTAACTTATCTAATTTTTATATAAAAAACAGATTTAAATTTCAGTAAATAATAAACAATGAACGTCTCAACAAAATGCTTTTTATAATTCATTATCAAATAATTGTAGATTTTTTTAATTATTCTTATGGAAATTAATATTTCAGTGCTATTGACTTATAAAAGCTTTTTTTAGCTTCTTCCTTCAATTTAACACAAAATAAATGCTTTTACTCAGATCGTCTTGATTAAATATATTATGCGTGTGTAAAAATATATATATTGCTATTAATATAATGTTCCTGTTAACGATTTTCATGGATTTAAAATTATAAATCTTTTATTAAAAAAATATATTACATATTATTTAACTTTTTCATTATATGCATCTTAATACATACTTTGAAAGAATCCCAAATAATTCCTAAAATAGAATTAAAGAATTTATATATTTAAAAAATATATATTAGGCTCTAATTTTTACCTCATGGTTCTTAATTCATTTCTTTTAAATTAAGCTTCCTGGCAGACATATTTAAATAAAGGACGCATCTAATTGTGCTAATATCGTTACTAGATGGCACTTTGTGATAATAGTTATATTTCACGTAACAGCTCTAAAATAGACTCCCACTCGAAATACCTTTTAAAATAAAAAAAAAACCCAATTTTTTTTTAAAGTTTATGCGATTACAAAATACATGATCGTCTATACTACTCTATCATTAAAATTTAGAAGTATTTGAAAAGACGAAAATTTTGCGTTTTAATAATTTAAGTGAAAATTTTATTTAACATTACAGTACATTTGAGGAAGTAAAGGACATATTTTATACCAGAAAAAAAGGCATTGACTCAAATAGAAAAAACTGGTACAATATTATCTAGTTCTTTAGAACGCTTAAACTGAGTATGTAATAACAAAGTAGGGCAACTTATCAATCTAAAGAAAAAGGTTCCTTATTTATGAGACCAATTCTCTGAAAATATGTGAAGGCAGATTCTATTTGATTTAAGGGAAAGTTTTGCCATTTTTTTTTTCTGAAGAAAAAAAAATTCACTTTTTATTTAAAATTTAATTTACAATATAATCTTATTTGTTAGTTACAACTGTCTTCCAGCGTTCTGGCAGCTGATATAAACCCATGGAAAAAGACGTCCTGTGTTTTGGAGGCAAAGTATTCTTGCACTGCCATTTGTACACCCTCATCATTTATATATTTATTTACATCAATAAAGTTTTGCAGCGACCTGAACAGATGATTGTCAGATGGTGCAGTATGAGCATAAGCTCACTGATTTAAAGTTTTCCAACCTAACTCTGCAATTTTTTATACACTATTTCTTGCCAGATGTGTAGTCTAGCGTTATATGATGAAAAATCACCCCCTTTCTGTTGACGAAATCTAGACGTTTATGTTGAATTTCTTTATTAAAATCATCAAGTTGCGAACAGTAACGGCCATTTCATTTTCTTTTAGAAACTCATAGTGCGGTACACCCTTGCTGTCTTACCTACAACACAACATAACCTTCTTCTGGTGCACGCTAACTTTGGATGTAGACAGGGACATCTTAAGAATCTTTGAGGCCCTGGGCCCAGATAAATCTTAAAAGTTTTCCAGCCCTGGGTCCTTATGTAACAGTAGGTTCTACCTGAGATTTTTAAAGGTAAGCAGTATATAACATCCATTGTCAAATACTCGTTCAAACGGTAATTTGAAACAAATAAATATGCACGACTCACAAATCTCAAAAACTTAGGCACAAACTGGCTCGATCGATGGCCGCATTTCGACTAAATAAGTCGAATAAATGTTCATGGTATTAATCATTGTCCTAGACATGGACAACGATTATCACATAGTTATACAATTTTACCACTTTTACCAGTTGACATGCAGTTTGAAATTCCCTGTTTTTTGAAGAATATGTGCGGGTATAACATTTGCCCATTAAAATTATCCGAATCATGATCTTATTAAGACAGATTTGAGACCAAAATGAGCCCCCCACTGAGGGCGTGGCCCTGGGTCTGCACCCAGTTGCCCCATGCCTTAAGACGTCCCTGGATGTAGATAGTGGTGTCTCCCCTTTGTAAACATACGCTTTTTTTTCTAACCACATGTATGTACACTAACCACTTTTTATCTCCAGTCACCAAGTGGTCCAAAAACGGTTTCCTTTTGTGACGAGCAAGATTTGAAGAACATTTCAAAATTCTGTATTAAATTTTTTCCGCTTAATATATGGGGCAACCTAAACAGAGAATTTGGATACGAAACCAAACCTTTTAATGTAATACAAAGCAAAAGTTAGATGAATTCCAAGCTTGAAGCCCACTCATGTGGAAGTAAACGTACTATTTCTCCTGATCATCACTTCGTTATTGGCATCTGATGGCCTTCCTGGTCTGGGTTCATCTTTCAAAGAAAAATCTCCTAAACAAAATTTCACAAGCCCTGTTTGGCATGTTTGAGCTGTTACTGCATCTTGTCCAAACAACATACAAAGTCTTAAGGGCACTTTTTCTTCATTCATATTGGCAGTTTTGCACGTTAAGAAAATTATCTAAAATGTGGGAAAATGTGTATAAATCATCAATCAAATGCTAATCGAACAATTTAAACCGGTATCAGTCGGATTCGAATTCTTGCTAGGGATCGACAACGCATAAAAATGCACGTGCTCAAAAACGACAGAACTTTCCCTTATACCAATCTAATCATCTTATTTCGAAGAAAAGTATTTATGTAGAGTTATATTTATTACAATTTTTAGTTAGATTGTTGCTAAGTTTTGTCCATTAAAACAATTTTTCAAAAATCAAAACTCGGTATCGCTTAAGCAGTAGCTAATTCCACTACGTAAAATGATGAGAGGTACTGCCATCTTGATTGATTATTTACAAATATATGGACATGATATCCCTCTAGAACTAAACAAGAGTAATTGGTATTGAATATTACGATTTTCACCATACTCAAATAACTTAAATAACAGTCGTAATGATAGCTTACGGTACTATAGGTGACATCAACATTCTTACGATAACTTTCGTGCCAGCTTAATATAACATACGTCAAATATTATACCCAGGATTATTAGGAGTTCTTTATCACTATTCATTTCGAATGCCCCCATTCATAACTACATGTATCCTTAACCATTGGGGATAACTAGGGCACCCTTTCATAACTAGTAAAAAAAAATTCAGAGTTTCAGCAAGTTATCAATTCACACAAAAAATAAACCGTCTTGCGCAGAAATACAACAAAACTATATTTCTAACCGCAATTTCTATTTTAATCTCTGGAATATATTTCAAAAATATCTATAAGAAAGACATGAAAACATCTTTCTGTAAAGGAAAAAATATCAAGTTTCTATGGGTGAAGAGAGAAATTTCAGAGCTCTATGAAAGCAGTGGTTATTTTAGTGCTGGGGAGAATCATTTTCGTCTGGGTATAGTAGAGATGGCACCATAGGTTAGGGGCAGGAGGGGTGAAGGAATGATCCCGTATTCGATGAAATGGAATGTTAGGCAACCTTTCCAGTTTCTCCTGTTCTCTCGATCAATACCTGACGGTCCCAGTAACAAAAGGAGAGTTTCTAAACAGCTGTAAAGGGCTGATTCGTGATTTTTGAATCTTACTTTTAGATCTGTTGCGTCTTCTTTTTATTTATCATTTATTTTTAAATAATAAAATTATTGGATTGGATTCTTTTCTAGAAATACTTTGTGATGGATTTCCTCTCGCATCCATTTGCGTTTGGGATTTAGAATGACGATCAGCCATAATAAAAAAAAATATAATTTATTAATCCTTTAATAAATCTCAACAACCAGGTTAGGAAATGCACCTATAAATAAGTATTGGAGCAAAAGCGAGGTAGATGAGATATTTAATATTTAATTATGAATTGAATCACTTACTTTTGGAACGTTTTGGTAGTATATGTTCTAAACAATCGTAATTCGGTTCTCAGTTATTCGACTTCTAGTCAATATTAAACAAATTCAAATATATCATATTTGCTAAATCATCAATTATCAATCTTAAATATTAAGTAATAAATCGATGTGTCACTCTCGACCAGCTTTCTACTACTTTACGTTACATAATCACTAACTTCTATCTTCTAACTCCTAGCATCTCTCTCGAACCTAAAAGTTAATGCTAAAGTATAAGCCTTGATTTACATAAAAAACCTTTTTTTTTGGGAGAAAGTTTTCAGTAGAACAATATTTAAAGAAGTAATATTTCCCCAAGAGGATTGTTAGGAGGCTTGCGAATAGACCTGTTAATACTTTAGCAAGTGATTAAGATCTTTAAAGAAAAAAAAATAGACCTTTTGTGTATTCTTTATTAATAATTTATCTATCTTAAATGAGCACATAATTTATATATTTAAGCAACTTTTGACTTTCATATTAGAATAACATGAGCTTCTGTTAAAATTATTTCGAAACCCTACCCTCTCAGGTTGGGTTGAATATGTACTCCAACTAGTATTTACCTGCCCCGCTTCGCTGGGTATTTTATGATTTTGTATGACTATTGATTGATTTTTTAAGTTATTGATATCTAAGTCCTGGCAACTAGCTTTTATGGTATGGAATAACACTCTTATAGCCTTCATCTGTTGATTTAAAGAAGGACATTATATTAAAATTTAACGCCTCCGCATACCTCCTCTCTCAGAATCACTTTCGCAAAATTCTTTTTTAGCGAATCTCTACTCAATAAAAGGAAAAGGTTTACCAAATTTTTAGTTTGCAAGTCTTAAATTTCAAAAAGAATTATTTTTTTAAAATTCAAATTCGCGGATCGCTACACAATAAAGTTAACATGCTTTCAAAATTTCAGGTCTAAATTTCTAATAATTTGAAAAGGGGAACTTTTTTATTATCTAAATCAGTGATTTCCAAAGTGGTCTATATGGACCCCTAGGGTCTTTGACGACCTGCGAGGGGTTCACGTCAGTGAAAAAATAATTTGGGGGTCCATGAGGTATAAATGGGGTCCACGATAGCCTAAACCGGATTGGGACTTTATTTTTAAAAGAAAATTTAATCAAGGGGAAACCGGATTTACCTATTTAACTGCTTTACTTATTAAATTTACTGGGATTAATTTCCAATTACAAGGCAACAGCATACATTTTATTAATTTTATTTAAATTTATTTATTTTAAGCTAATAGAATATAAAACTGGTCATCGGAATTTTAACAGTTTCTCAATGTGCCACAGATATAACAGACCAGAAAAAGGACATTTTAACCTATGTTCAATATTTAAATGCCCTTTATTTAGATTTTGAAATTAGGTTTGAGAATGCTTTGACTATATGGTAATATCACGGTAATGAATTCAAGTTGTCATATTAAAAAGAAAATGTCTGATTACAAAAGGAACTAATTTTAATAGCCCTAATAAAGATCTTAAAGTAAGGTTTAGAAACGAATGTCAGCAATTTTGGCTTTAAAAATATATACCTCTTACTAATCCGAATTATGGAACATCTCAAGAAAGTTTTTAATTGCTTTTCGCAGAGAGGAGAAGTTTCAGTGCGCTTGCAATCTCCAAAATAAAGCAAAAAGAAAGATTGGATACTATTAACCGAGGAGATTTAGGGTTAAACCTGAAAAGATTAAAGTCAAATGTTGAAAATTTGTTATTGAAGCAACAGATTCATCTCATCCATTAAAAACATTTGTTATTTTATGGAACAATTATTTCATACAATAATTTTGATTTAATTAATTCACCTGTGTTTCTTTTTAAACAATCTACTTAACTATATTTACAAACATAAGACTTTTAAAAGTAAGTAGTGCTACACCAGCTGTCAAAAAACATTTAAGTTAATAAATTTGCAAAAATTTAGTATTAGGAAACTAAACTACTTTAGTAAACTAAACTGAAAAACATGTCAAGGGGTATATGATACAAAAAAGTTTGGGAACTTCTGATCTTAATGCTCCCTTAATCCCGCCCCCATCCGCTTGTGTGGGAGTCCACTTCCGTCAAATTTCTTCTTTAGGGATGTCTATTCAATCAGAGGATCATGCTTACCATATTTCTAGTCTGTAGATCTAATTGTTCAAGAATGGGAACTTTTGTCAGTATAACGCCCCCACTACTAACCTATATACAGATAGATACATCATAACCTGATATGCATTTCTTAAGTCTTTATATAAGAAGCATTTCAATAAAAACATCTACAACTTAGCATTAATAATTGAAAATATCGCTACATTTTTTGGGGGGTATTTTATTGTTATATAAATCTACACACTATACACAGTGTGATTTTCCGTACCTAAATGTATGCTTCTTTAAAAATAAGAAACAATTTGACCTTAAAATGATATGATGTTAAAGGGATGGCGAATTTTTTCATTTAATAAAATGTCATTATCATTATGTAATATTCAATAACTCTCATTTTGTCAAAGCTGTCTGATTTGTGAATTTATTACAGTCTATTTGCTTTAATATTCTATTTGCAAAAGCAAAATATTATTTTTATTAATGCTAAAATTTCTCTAAACTTTGAGTAATTAATTGAACTAGGCAATCCCTTTAAGAAGTCTTTTGATTTATATATTAAACTAAATATTTTCAAAAATAATTCAGTAGCTTTCAAAACCTTTTTTGTGTGTACCAAACTTTTTATATTTTCGTTATGCATTAAGTAATACTCAACATTCGTAATATTTGAGTAAGCTTTTAATGTAAAGCAATTATCTACCTAAACTAATTTTGAGAAAGTATGAATTTTCTCATTAATACATAATGAATAAAATTTCTCAGACTTGTTAATAATTTATAAGCATTCAGTGAATGAAACTTTTGATAACCTTAGTGTACAAATTCTTTTATAATGAAATTAAAAGCATAGAACGTTTTGAATTCCACAAGCGTATTAATAGTTAGATTTTTTCCCTTAAAGTAATTTTCACTTACGAATAAACTTTAAATATTTTATAGGACTTTTGGTTTGACAAGTATGGTTTTTGATTTGATGAGTATTTTGAATATTAATTTATAGGAAAAATATTCCAAAATTTTTGAATTTATTTCTTATTTTTAGGAATTAAAAGTTTAGATAATGACATAAATTTCTAAATCGTTTTTTATCATAACTTTTGCAAAGGATCTGGTTTTTAATATAAAGCACTTTACTCCAGTACCGAACCAAATTTCTGATTTTAAATTATTTTTATATTCATTGACTTTGTACTAAATTATAATATAAAGCCACAGGAAGACAGACATTTTAATTTTAACTAACTCCATTTCTATTCATGAAATTTACAGTGCATGTAGCAGTACCTTATTTGAATACCTTAAAATTTTAATACGATGTATATGTCCCCGTTAAAGTGTAAAAACCGTTATTTCAAAGAATAACTAGGGTTAAAGTGTAGTACGGGGGGCCCTTGGCGATGTTTTTTTTTTTGGAGAGCAAAATCGATCGCCAAGCTACTTCACTTAGCGATAGGTGCCCGGAAACCAGAATGAATTCATAATCTCACCATAATATCTGAATAAAAATTGCCAAATATAAAGGAAAATCGCCCATTAGAAAGCCCTCCCCCCTACTACACTTGAGCCAATAACTAGGTATTTCATGACATAACTAGACAGGTCAGTTAAAGTAGATAAAATTGCTGAATCACTACGATTCAACTAGCTATTCTACAGAGCAACGATTACGTGATCGTTAAAGTATGAAATACGGCACTCGAAAGCTCTTTGAACCGGTTTCAGCTGCTTTTAGTCAGTTTTGAAATACTTCTGGCTGCTTTGCAATGTGTGTGTAATCTTCATTCTGTCGCGTTTAAATGTAGAATTTAAACGCAATTCACGTTTACGGTCTATCATTAGTTATTTCACAGAATGGCCAGTTATTTCATAGTATAACTATGTAAAATATGTGAAACTTCTCTTCTATAACATACTTAAACTGACTTATCCAGTTATTTCATGGAATACCTAGTTTTTCTATGAAATAACTTAACTTTACACCTTAACGGTAACATATAAAAATAAAGCTTAATGTGTTTCATTCAGCTTAATTTGTGTATATATCAATAAATTATGGGAATCTATGTGATTAAAAATTAATATTAATAAAATAAAATACGTTAATCAATTATCAAGCATTTTCTTTCCTCTGTAACAGTGAAATCATATTTAAAAAAAAAAAGAGATTAGACACTATTCATAGCTTCACGTGTTTTATAAGAAAAATAAGGATTATGCAACTAAATTCTCGTTTGTATCTTATTTTAATTCTCAGGATCCAAAATCATATTTGAACTTTGCAGTTGTGTACCCCAAGCAATATTTTGTAAGAAATAGCTCTCAACCACACATTTCGATAGTGAAGGTGCACAGGAAGATCTCATTGGAAGTAACTTCGTAGCTTCGAAATAAAGTAATCAAAACACAAGAAAGTAAGAACAGGCTTACCCCAAAAATAAAAGTAACGTCCATTCCTTTATTAATAAGCGCAGATGTCTCTCGAAAATTTTTTCAAAAATCCCCCAAAATTCAAAATGCTGCTTTCTTTGCAACAAACACAAACAAACACAAACAATTGAGAATACGTTCATTGTTTCCTTGTATGTATTGTTTAACCGAAAAATCTACCAACTATAGTTATGACAAAGTTTAAGAAAATCTGTTTATTTTCATAACAATGAAAATTTCGTTGTTTAAATTCTAATTGTTCTAGAATACAATTTCTAAAATTTTAAAGTTATATGGGACATCTGCGACAGTGAAAAATGAACTTTTTTGCACCAAAATTTAAATAGTTCTCACTTACTTAAATTTTAAGCATCGTAAATAAAATTTTTACGTTCAATTATCTGTATGTTTATGTACTTGTTAATGTAAAATAAATTCATTTTAAATTACAAATAAATCTGTAAGAGCTATAATTAATCAATAACTACTTTTTTTTATTTTTAAGCATGTTCTTACCTTTAGGTACACTTTGCATAAAATCTACTGCATATTTAGCTATAAAATTTCACGGAGTTTTGTAAACATAACAATTCATAAAATGAAAGAAATATAATTTTAAAATGGAAATTTATAAAAATTAAAAAGAATTTTAAACTTAGTGATTCAAATTTCCTTTAAATTTTATGCAGAAGTTGTGCTATATCTGAAATTTCTGAATGTTTATTTGAAAACGAATTCGTTCACTTTGCTAAAAATTTGTTAATCTTGTATTATGCAAAATATCAGCACTATAGGTAAAGTAGATCAATAGGTGTTATCAAATATTCACATCTCCTTCCATTTAAAATTCTAAAGTTCTATGTCTATAAGTTTTAGTACTTTTACTTCACTGTGAACATCATCACTACAGGATATTACAAAATTCCTTACACATATTTTTAATGTTATAAAAATACACAAAAAATTGTCTTTGATGAATTTACGAAGTTAATTTGATGTCTAATTTAAAGGGAACTCTGTTTTTAAAAATTATAACAAAATAATCTCTGTTTTTGTTTTCATACATGTGAATATTTATTTATTATAATATAAAACTAAAAGTAAAAAAAAAATAATAAACAAATAGAGTTATTCATGAGCATTCAAATGTTAATAATAAGCAGTTAGGAAAAACGAAATGTCTATTTTACAAGCTGTGTATTTAATTTAGAATAATCCGCAAAATCTACTTTGTTCTATATCCACTTGATTTATAATTTAAAAACTACACTGAGAATTTATAAATGCAAAACTAAACATAATTAACATTTCAAAAAATAAAATTTTTTTTTCAAAATTTTGTAAAAAATAATTCACATTTTTCGTAATTTTTGCACATCAAATGTTCAATTTGCAATGTATTTGAACATATAATTAAGAAAAATTACATTCTTCGAATAGAAAAATTAGTTTTTAAAAATACAAATTGAATACACTACGGGTTTTGAAGAAAGTGTACCTGAATCACAGTTACATCACATTTGTTGACAATTTTAAAATTCAATTTTCTAGCGATCTTTTGATGGAATTTTCATAATTAATACATCTTTAGAAGCAGCAAAGGGGTCTGTATTTTTTAAAAGTAAAATTAAAAAAATGCAAAATTTAAAGCACCTTCACGTCCCAGTTACCTTAAAGATTGTATAATTTGTTTTTACATTCTTCATTTGCACAAATGTACAGTATTGTAGGCATATTACGTGGGCATAATTATCATCTCTCTTTTCAATAAGTACTTAAATATTTAAGATAAATATGGGAAATAATCAGTATGGATAGCGTAAACGCGAGCTATTTTGCCGGATACAAATCAATTCGTTATTAATTGTTCTCACTCATTGCTTCAATGTTTTTCATAAGATAAAGTATGATAACATCAGAAATAAAAATTAAAAATGATCTTGCATTAAACATAGTAAAAAAACTAGGGCGAAATATAAAATTTAAAAAAAAATAATTTGGAATTTACTACATAAATTTTATTTTAGTAATAAATAGCGTTGTGTTTTACATTGTGCGAGAGATCCATGATTTTACGCTAATGTCGCAGATGAAAATATTTTTCGAACAATAATAACTAACTTTTATGAAATTAATGTCAAATAAGGCAATTATGTGTTGATTGAAACATTTAAAAATTATCCATAGTTTGATGATTTTTAAATTATGATAGTTTTTCTTAATATTTAAATACATAACTTTATGGAATTTTTGTTAATACTAGGCAAGCAATTGGAACGTTTCATTGTTTTACAACATTATAACATACATCTAAGGCCTTAAACATTATGAACACTCACACATTGTTTTACTTTCTGCCTACAAAACAGCTGCAACTTGTATAGGCATGGATGCATGCCACAAGTTGTTGGTTGATGACCGGTGACAAGTTCCACCAGTTGTCTACGTAGTGGTAACGTAAATTCGAGATATTCCGACATAAAGATGTTTGACATCTGAACTGTCTTTCTATGGAAACCCGAATGGGCTCTATCCGCCGCGTTAGGTGACCAGGATATTAATTGGAATTCATCTCTATGCCCTTCGAATCATTCTTACACGATTCTAGCCTTTTGACGTGGGACACTGTCATGATAGAGGATTCCATTTCCAGTTGAGAGAATAGACGCCATATAAGGGTGCAACTGGCGCACAATTATATATTCAGATAGTCTACAACTTTCACAGTCCCTTCTAGCAGAGCTAAGGGTTAAGAGGTCACCCATCAGAACGTTTTCCAAAGCATAATATCGCCATAACCAGTCTGTGTACACGGAGGGAGAAACTATTCAACAGTGAAAGAAAGCACACTCTGACACAACCTTTGATGTAAGTAATGAGAAATAATGATTCATCCACAACCGGGAAACTCTCTTCCACTTATTTATGATCAAATCTCAATGTTTCTAAGCGCACTCTAAACGTAGTTGGCAATACCGCTTCGTCAGCAGAGACAAATGGGATGTTTGCTGCTCATTCCGATATCCAACAGTTACCACTGAACTGTGTGTTAAGAAACACTTGCACTTGGTCGTGCATTGTATTGGGGTATCAGGTGAACCACTGTCTGACTCCGATTTTGATTTACCAAGTAGGACAGTCTCCGACGTCCTTTCTTTTTGGTGTGATGCTAGGCCTTCTAACAGGTAGGTATCTCCTTTTGGTTTCGTCGTTGTTTATTCACTTAGCATACATACTAGAAACAGCAGAACAGGAATAACCTCCAGTCCTGCTGTTTTGGAGATAATCGCTTCGAGTATTTGGAATTACATTACGGAAGAGCAGCTGGTGCAGTAGAGGGAGCTGGAGGAGCTGGTGAATATGGTAGAGATGCTGGGCTGTAGCCGGAGCCACTGCTGGTGCAGTAGAGGGAGCTGGAGGAGTTGGTGAATATGGTAGAGATGCTGGGCTGTAGCCGGAGCCGCTGCTGGTGCAGTAGAGGGAGCTGGAGGAGCTGGTGAATATGGTAGAGATGCTGGGCTGTAGCCGGAGCCGCTGCTGGTGCAGTAGAGGGAGCTGGAGGAGTTGGTGAATATGGTAGAGATGCTGGAGATGCTGTTGGTGCAGTAGAGGGAGCTGGAGGAGCTGGTGAATATGGTAGAGATACTGGAGCTGGAGCCACTGCTGGTGGTCCTGGAATCTACGGTGGACAAGGTAGGTATGCTGCCAGAACAAGAGCTAGTGGTGCTACAGCTGCCTGAGCTGGAGCAGGAGTAAATGGTGGATACGGAAGAGGTGCTGGAGCTGGTGCAGCAGCAGGAGTTGGTGCCACTTTCAAATTCGCTTAGACCATCTATCTCTAACCTCACTCGCAAAAGTGTGCAAAAATGATAGCTTACCTTCTGCAGCAGCAGTTAAATACCATTCTCTCTTAATTGCATAGCTTCCAAATCAAGCAGATGAGTTCATTGAAAATGCTGAAAGTGTTCATAATGTTTTGGCTCGACAGTGTGTATAGGATAACTTCTTCATGTGGTATCCATAAATATTCTATTTTGTGTGGTTTAATCACAATATTAATTAGATATAATAATTTAGGTATGATTCCTACTCTGTTAAAATACCACAAAATAATTATAGAGTTACATTTTTAAAGTTTTTTTAAAGACTTCTTTTTGAAACCTGTTAACTTTATAAAATTTAGTTTCAAGCAATTTTGGAAAAATTTAGCAAAGTATTTCATGCTTGAAAAGTTTACGCAGCTCTTCCACTTCTTCAATTCTCTATGATAATCAATATATATATAAATAATATATTTTTTATAATCTCTAAAGCAACAGCAAGTTACTAAGAGTCGCAGTGGAAACTGTTTTCATGTAGCGTATGTTTTCTGTTTTCTAACATTTAAAATAAAACAAAACCTAACAACTACCATTTCAAGACAAAGCAAGAAATTTATTCCGGTCAAGTTTTCAGGTGAGAATTTCACACGGTGATTACCATTTTACCTTTGCCATTACAGAATACAAATCTCAGAAATTTCGAAGTTATCTGTTCAGTCCACGATTTAGAAAACCCATATAACACGCGAGTTAACTATATATATATATATTCTAACTTAACAATAGTAATAGTTACGCGCGTTTTTCTTATAAGTAATTCCGTTAGCGTATAAAGTACCTTTGGAAGTTGTAATAAGACATTCTTTTTGAAGGAATCCTTCCATTTGATTGCAGTTCGTGCTTCGAAAAATATCTTTAATAATGTTCGCTTTTTTTCCTCTGGGTAGTCGTACAAATTATGATATAATAGAAGCAGTGCAAAAAATTTCGTTTTGTACTTGTTTCGCTTTTTACCATCTCTTAGCATTTTTAGTATTTCGGGATTTGTGTAACTCTACACTCTTCTTTTTATGAAAATTTACATTCAATGCAGAAAAATTAATAATGAGTAAATATAAAGTTTGAAAAGAAACGTGCAAAAACATAACAAAATGTAATTTTTAGATTGCAGTATTAATGGAAACAAATATATGCTTTGGTTTATTTATTTGCTTCTTCGATTACTGAATTCGCTTTCTTCTGGTACCGACGACTGCTCTGAATAATTATTATTGCAACTAAAATAGAATCCAAAGAGTCTAAAACGACATTTTAGAAGAACCACAATTCTGTAAGAGAGAATAAAAACAGAAAGGAAATAAACAATATAAAGGCATTCGAATTGTTGAATTAATAAGCAACATTTTATAAAAAGCAAACTTAAAGTAGGACTGTTAACATCTTTTTTGAACTATAATTCAGTAATAATTGGATTATGTTAAGCAGTTTTAAGTAGATTCAATCTCACAATCCTAGACTCTGCAGTGACTCCTCCTTCTGCAAGTCACTAACAACAAATGGCAAGAATAAAAGCCCTTAACGATTGGCCCTAATAAGGATTTCTTTCACCTCAGTCGTCTAAGGCATGCACGGTGTAGCTGCGTACCCGAAGGTGACCAGTTCAAATACACCACACCCGAGCAGCACTCAAAGTCACCACGGGTCTTCCTCCCATCAGTCACCAACAGCTTGTAGCTGAAGTGGTGACCCAGGAATTGAACACTAGATGGCAGCGCAGTCTAACGATAATGATTGATTATGCATTAATTTCATAGAGAGTCCAACTAAGACATTCTAAGCAGATCACGACTAGTGATCCAAAACGGCAACGGCGCACACATCCACTAGACCTGCCATCTCATTAAGACATCACCCGCAACGTCAACGAAAAAACGTTCCAACGACAATCTAAAAACCTACTAGAGATATATAAAAATTGCAGTGTTGGAAAAAATATTCTTCTCTCAGTATCGTTTAGGAAGTCAAACAGAAAATAAACAACTTTCTTCTCTAGGAAAAGGGTATGTCACGGTGCCTCTTTCTTCAAGTCACTGACAACAAAGAACAGGAATAAAAGCATTTAACGACTGGCCTTAACAGGGATTCCTTTCGTGTTAGTCATCTAAGGCATGCACGGCGTAGATGCAGATCTCTAGGTCAGCAGTTCAAATAAAAACACCCCTTCCAAGGTCAACAGCTTTCCACCGAAAGACAAACTGATTCTACAGACTGCCGCCTTTCGACTACTATAGTACCGATAGTGTATAGTGGTAGACTGAAGCTAGATACGCGAACGAAGGATGGTATAGTACAGCAGTCTTGATACTGCTGCTTGTAGTCAGATAGTTCAAAATTCCAAGTTTTTTGTAAAATATGTTTGAGAATAACATTTTACGATTAAGATTATTGGATTACTATCTTATTGAGACTGATTCAAGAAGGAGACGAGTGCCCTTACCCCGAAGCATTTGGTCCATGCCTTAAGTTGTCCCGGCAATCATGTCGCGATGTAATTTTTTGGAATAAAAAACATTTGAAGATGCGTGTAAATTAATGAATTTATCATATGCTCACATTGACTTAATTTTTTAAAATCTTTAACCTGCCTTAATTAATTATATTATCTATACATGATCTTAAAATAACTAAAATACATGGTGCGGCAAAAAAACTCGGGCAAATTTCTTGCATCCTAGAATAATTAACAAATTTCCTTTTAATTGGTATTTTCATGTTTCTTTATCCACCACTTTAATAATAAAATATTTTTAATACATTTCTTAGTTTGTACTTCAATTTATGTGTGTTTGATAATGTCGAGCAAAAGGTCTGCTATTTTAGAGTTGTTTCATCAAAGGAAACGAAAGTATGAAGTCGTTCATTTGCTTATTATACCTCGGCAAACAGTGTTTGATGCAATTTGCCGTATCAAAGAGCTTGGCAATAATGGTCGACGTCCAGGAAGTGGGCGAAAACGCACTATAAACACTTCAATGAATCGTAAGACCATCGAAAAACGAGTCCAGAGGAATTCGATGGTTTCCATGAAAAAATCACTCGTGACATAAGAATATGTGCCAGATCGGTGAGACGAATTGCAAAAATGGAGCTTGGACTGAAGCCTTACAAGTTGTGAAAATTTCAGTTCCTCAATGAAAGAAACGAACTCGTACGGCTCCAAAGATGCCGAAAACTTTTGAGACGGACCGCAAGTCGCGATGGTAGAGATTCCTTTTCACTGATGAGGAACTCTTTGCGGTTCAACAAGTTCATAACTCCCAAAACGATTGAATCTGGTCTGTGAACGCTCCAAGCATTCGACAATTGTTGAATATCGCCAATATCCAGTCAGTCATGCTCTGGGGTGGAATTTGCGTAAGTGGTAAAACTCCTTTGATTTTTGTGGAAGAGGGCGTTAAAATCAATTAAAAAGTGTACCAGAGGGACATTCTTGAAGCTGTTGTACTTACGTGAGCCCAAAAGTATTTCGGAAATGCAAAGTGGACGTTTCAACAAGACTCTGCACCAGCTCACAAGGCCAAAAAGACACAAGAGTGGTGCAAGGCAAATTTTCCGGACATGATATCATGTGAAGAACAGCTACCCTACTCGCCGTATCTCAATCTCATGAATTACAGTGTATGGTCCATTTTTGAGTCCAGAGACTGCACTAATCCATACAAAACTTTAGAGTCTCTAAAGCAATTGTTTCTGCGGGAATGGGATAGATTAAAGTTAAAAAAATTGAGGACTTGAGGCTTATTGTTGAAAATTTCTGCAAGCGTTTGCGCCTCTGCATTGCTGCAAACGGCGGTCACTTTGAAACCAATTAAATTTATTTACTAATACTAGTGTACTCTTATTATATATTATTTGTTATATTTTATTAATTTCTTAATTTTTTATAAAGTTGTTTAAAAAATTGTTTGTCCGGGTTTTTTCGCCGCATCCTGTATTATTCAGTCACCAGTAGGTATTGATGTTTATCTCCCATAATATGTTAAAAATAGTTTTAGTGTTAACAGTATATTTCTTCTAAATTCAATACAAAATACTAAAAAAAACCATGGAATTCACATCCTTTGTTTATCAATCAAATAATAATTTACTTGTGTAACATACACTATATTGTCACTAGATACATCACAGTCACCATTTGCGCCACCTGTTCCGAAAATAATAGTGTAATAGATTCTATTCTCGTCCAAAAGTGATATATTACAACCCTATTATTCGAAAACAATAGTTTGGCACATCTATACGTATAATGTGTTAGCGAAATGTTTTTATTATTTATAAACGTGAAAGCCGAGGTATAACTCTTTTTTTTGGTGTATGACATTCTTGTGATCTATCGCTGCATAGATCATTTTCATCTGCAATGTATGTTATGTATATACTTCAATATCATCGTCATATATTTTAACATACATCATTTTATTTTTTTCCATAAATATATTCAAAACTATCCTCTTACATTTTATGGATTTATTGTTAATCCATATAATGTAAGATTAATCTTTTAAAACTTAGTACTTTTATCTAGGTATTTTATGTCTAATTTTAACACATTCCTGCCAGTAAAATTGACATAACCATGCCCAGAAGCCAAATTACAAAGTAGTGTTTTAATGATTGAAAACAGTCCTTATATTTTAGTAGTAAAATCAGAAAAACGGAAAAAACCTCTTATTTTCATGTTTCACTCTTTTCTAGTAGGTACTTCTAATATTTCGGCTTCAGTCAATTTTTTTTATTTACTTTTCTTTTCTTGCCCTTACTTTAATTTTCCAGTGAAGGCCCTGAAATACTTGTAATGCACGCTATTTTTTAAACACAGGTATAAAAAAAATTTAAACAGAAAATTAAAAAACTTAACACAAAAAATATAAAAATGAGGCTTCCCTAATATGCCTCAAAACCCTCCTAGTTAAGCCTCCAAAGCCGCACTAAAATTAAAGCATATAACTTATCATAGACGATCGTTGTCCCAGAGCAGCGTTGGCAGATGAAGTAGTGCTATTTTGACGCGCCAGCTAACGTGGCAGCTAACGTGTTGAGTGTATTAAATATTATTTTAATGGTACATATTTTATTATTTGTTGTATATCAATAGATCATGAAAATTACGTAAAAATATTATTGTAATATGAAGATTACTTAATATTCTGAAAGTGAGAAAAAATATTGTTTTTTTATTATTATTTTTTTAATTATTGTTGATTTTACTTTCAGTATAGTACCCTTTTTTATTTATAGCATTAACTAGAAAAATGTTAGTTTTTATTAAAATAAATATTACTTAAAAATTTATTTCGATTAAAGTATTAAATTTTTTTTTTAAAAAAGCCCACATTGAATAATCTATTATCACATTCATTTTTTTTTAATTTGGGATATTTTCTATCAAACCTTCTATATTCCATTTACTTGACAAATATTAATTATAATTTTACAACTTTTGTATAATTTATTTTTAAGTAAATAATTTTTTTACTTAAAAATTTTATATATATATATATATATATAATATATATTTTATATATATAAATATATATATATATATAATATATATATATATATTATATATATATATATATATATATATATATATATATAAAATATGGATTATAATATGATTCGAATATTTGCTTAATTATATTTGTGTGATGTATTTTAAATATATTTAAATATATATATATATATATATATATATATATATATGTATATATATATATAGGAAACAAATTGCGGGCTTCAAGCATTTTATCTTTTCAAGAAATTCAAACCATTTGTAGAACTTAACTAAAAAAAAATTATTTACTTAAAAATAAATTATACAAAAGTTGTAAAATTATAATTAATATTTGTCAAGTAAAAGTAATGTATACATATATATATATATGTATATATATATATATATATATATATATAGGAAAATAAATAACTTACATTAAAATTTTTTAATTTTAATTTTTAATTTCTTATTTTAGTTTAAAATAACTTTCATTGTAAAATTTTTGAGTCAATTATATCTTTTGCAGTAGGAAAATAAGTTTGATATTTAGCTTAAATGCACGTTCCTTATTTCTTCTTTAACAAACATAGTAAATACGTTTTGTAGCTTAATGAAATAGTAATAGAAAGTGCTGGATCTTATATGGCTAAATGAATAACTTCAATCTTCTATTATTAAGTTTTATCATGGAAATGATTGTATGTGGAAATTTATTTCTATTTCAGAATCGTTAAATAACTTGAGTAAAAATTTAATTTGAAATTTAAAATAATACGAAAAAAAATATAAAGTCACGAATTTAATTTTACCATCCACAAAATTCTAGTTGAATAAAATATATCTCAACTTTTTACATTTAAAAACTATTGATTATTTTACACAGTTGGTAAATTATTTCACATATTAACAGCAATTCCCCAAAGTTACATTTAAATTAATTTTGATCCCAGAGCTTCAACATTTTAATTTCAAATATATTCAGGATTTGTAACGAAACTTATTATTTAAAATATCTTAATTCAATTTATTACATCATGTATTTTAGTCGTAACTTACTAAAATATATATTTGATATGTCTTATTCACACATCAAAACTAAAATTTGCTTAAAAATTGTTTCATTAGAGAAGAAAAGCGATTCACTTACTCTTTAAGATATTTCGATAAATTTTCCGTTTCACAGACATTGAAATTTGGAAAGCATGTTTCTTTTGTTGTATAGAGATTCATTATAAGAAAGGGTTTTGCGAAAATTGACTCTCAAAGGGGAGGGAGGCTGTGGGTGCATCGCAGACGAAAAAATCTCGTTTTAGAACGATTACACCTTCAGACGAAATTTTGCAGGCATGTTTCTTTGGTTAGACAGAGTTCCACCAAGAACGGGTTTGAAAAAATCGATTCCCAAGAAGGAAGGGGTTGTGGGAAGTTAGACAAAAATTCCCGCGTTTTTAAATCTATTAGTTCACCTACATACTTCAAATTTGGCAACTCTATGTATTTCATTGAGTACAGAGATGTACTAAGATTCTTTTTTTTTCTGAAATCGACTCACAAGGGTGGAGGGGAGAGGGATGGATATAAATTCCCGTTCTTTGAGCTCAATATACTTGAAATTTGGCAGACATGTTTCGTTACATTAGTAGAGATCCATTAAAAACAGATTTTAAACATCTTCCACAAAAACAAATATTAGGAAATTTGTTTTAGATAATATTTTAAATTGACAAATGGAATGACAATAGGAATTACAGGATTTCTCAGCTTTTTTTATATATTTATTTTATTTCACTATTTCATTTGTTACATCTTCATTTCCTTAGATTTTAATTTGCGATTTTCTTAAAATTATTTAAAATATATTTATAAATTTTGAACTCTTTAATTTTTTTTTATCTTTCTATTTCGATTGCTACATTATTTTAATTTACCTATGCGAAGAACGGGTATATTTGCCTTTTTTTTATACATTTTTCAACTCCCAACAATTCAACTAAATTTTGAAAAACCGAATCAGTGCAAAAATATCTTTTTTAATCTGTTTTGGCATCTGAAACGTAATGCACAGTACTACTACTTTTTAAATAAGAAAGTCCAACTAAAACTTTATTTTTACATCTCTTTTATAATATATTTCTGTGTATAATTCGGTATATTTCTAACCCACAGACTTCACCAAATATCTCGAAGAGAATTGCACCAGCATAATTTAAACTTTAAAACTATCTTAAATATTTTATGTCCCATGAATATTTCAGAACAAATTCCCAGTAACTGTTCCAAAAGATATTACGAACTGCCCTTACGAATTTCGAATTCTAAAACCTAACCAAATCGACTTGGTTTTGTTTGGAAACAAACCCTGGAAAACGTGAGCAAATAATTTCACTTTCTCCTTGGCAAAATTCGATTGCGCCGTATCCAAATAGTCCTACAACCATTGATCTTCGAGTAAGATAGCGGCACCGAGGAACAATAACGGGACTAACAATAGAACTTCTTTTTATTTCTTCTCCTGGCCCTGTTCTCCTCTGGTGATTTCTTCAATTATTTCTTCTTCTCTGGATATGTAGAAAGGTTAGAGTGCGCATCTGGGGGCATTTACCTTCTTCTTTCCATTCTTACATTCCATACGCAGAAAGAGTTTAACCTCTATTGTGAGTTAAATATGTATGGGGTATCGAATTTTCAAAATGCAGTAAAAGGTTTATGAGGAATGAGAGAAGTACTGCTAGTTATAACAACGAAATGCGTTTTTAATAATAAAACAAAAGGTTAGTGTAATAGTTCCATGTTCTATGATTAATGAAAAATACGTTCTATGATACTATTTTTGTAGGAAGACAAATTGTGTCTGTGAGCAACGTTCACTATGAGATCATTGAACTGTAGGTCAAGCTCTATTCTGTGATTAATTTTATATTTGTTCTGAGTTCATCGATCGGGATTGTAGCTATATGTTTTATGATTAATGCAATTCTTCGTATATGTTAAGTACATATGTTATACCTTTGTTTTTATCGATTATAGTGTAATGATACCACTAAAAAAGTTTTAATACCATTTTACGTACATAGAACCAATTAACATGAATATAATTTGTTTAAAGCTATCTTTGCTTAGTATTAAAAACCAAGGTATAAGCTTGAAAAACTTTTTTATATCGAAACTTATTGATTTCGATAATATATCTTTATATAGAGAAAGATACTAAAACATATTTCTCAAAATATTGCGTGTTTTTCTTATAAAATATAAGCCCCATATTTTGCTTACAACACTAGAACGCCAAATTAATTTTTACATCAGCGTTTCTCAAACTGTGGGGCGTGCCCGTCTAGTGGGCGTGATAACTCTACGAGGGGGGCGCGAGCATATCGAAAAGTCGAAAACAAAGCATGATTTAAAAAAATTATTTATTTACGTAAAGTAAACAAACGAAATACATTCTGACATAAAAAGAAATAAATGCACATTTACATTGATAAAAAACACTTATAAATGTTATCAGTAAAGCAAATGTATTTTACAATTAATTTAGCAATACTAAGTTAAGAACAAGTTTAATAATTACAGTTGACCCCCCCCCCCATGAGCTTGTCACATGTATAAAAATATATACAAAAATTAACACTTATCTTGATAATTTGTACGGTTTATAATTAATCCCTTAACTGCCGATTAAAAGATACGTGATTTGCTCCCCGATGCCACTCTTTTTCATGTAGGCGTACGCATGTGATGCATTGGGGGGGGGGGAAGAAAAGGAATAAAAAAGCAAATCCTCTGCAATAAGTAAATCCTTCACAAACACTGTCAAGGTCTTTTTATTGTATTACAAAGCCTTCGAAATAATTTTATGAATAACAGCGCACAGAAAACATCGTACTTCGGAAAGACGTATATATACGTCTGACTGAATTAACACTTTGGCTGAGCGAGACTCTTATATAAGTCGGTGGTACTTAAGAGGTTTAACTCGTATTGCGTAACTTTAGCGTCAAAGTGTAATATTATTGAATTCAATACATGGAGGGGGGGGCGATGAAAATTATGATTGAATAATGGGTCGCAAATGTTGAAAGTTTGAGAAGCACTGTTTTATACTCTAAAAACAAAAAATTGAATTGGTTTTATATAAAGATCGTAAGTATAAGAACTTTATTATAAGAGATATCGTTATAATTACATTCACTTATATTTAATACTGGAATATTTCTTAGCCTGTTAATAGTCTTCCGAGTTTGAAGTAACTATTAGAAAATCAAATTTTGTAGTTCTCTACTTGAATAATAAATTAATCTAACTCTATTTTACATTTACATAAAATTTCCTAGAATTAACTGCTTTCTTAAAAATAATTCTAAACATAAACATGTTTTATTCTCACATAAACAAAAAGAAAATGAAAAAAAAAAATAATACAAGTAATTCAGTTTTAATAAATATCTGCACAATAAAATTATACAATTTACAATATCATCTGCATCATAAGATGCATAAATATAATTTTAACAAAATTAAATAAATTAAATAAATGCAATCATTTTTAAGAAAGTCCTTAAATCACTTTTCTTAAGATACTTAAAAGGATCCGTTAAGTTATATTTCTGTGGTACAATTTAAGATTTATAGAATATTCAAACTAAAAGGAGTCATAGTATAAAATTCATTTGGAAAATTTTAAACATACAAACAAAAAGAGTGTAATCACTTGCAAATATATATGTATATTTATGTAGGAGAGAGAAATTGATCCATATTGGCTCATCCCTAAATCACTCGGACTTTTAAACCTAACGACTTGAATTTTGGCAAGCATGTTTTTTTTGTTTAGTATGCTTTTTTGTTTCTTTATGAAAGAGAAGAGGAAACGTGTTTTCTCCAACGGCGAGAAAGACAATATTTTTTATTTGATTTAGATAATATTTTTATGTTGGCTGACAAATGAACCCGGGAAATACCGGGTAATTCACCTCTACTTATTTAATTCAATGTGCAGTTTTATTTTTCCAAATCGTTCTTCTTACTCTAATTTGCAATTTTTTCACTTAAAGTTATTCACTATATTAAGTTTTGAACTGAACTCAGTGGCGCAACAGCCCATTGGAGGGCCAAGGTCTACTGTGCCTTTCTCAGTTGTCCTGACCTTGGGCATTGAGGTGCATAAGAAGATGTTTAGATTAAGTGGTCAGTCTGACGCTAAAAGGACGCCCTGTATTTGAACCCCGGACCTGTGGCGTGGAAGCACCATACACTAACTATTAGCCACTGGGTTTCATATTAAATTTAACCCTCATTAAAATTTGTTATATCATCTCATCTCTTGATTATTATATTTTTTAATCCCAGGTGCGAAAAACAACAAATATTCTTTTTCTCGTAACGTGTTTAGTATCAGCGTACATATAAACGTAAAATATTAATCCTAAATTAATAAGGATAGCAAATATTTAAATTAATACATTTTAAGAGATGTAAAATAATTATAATTTCAGAATTAATTATTTGAAACGAGAGAAGAGTAATTTTTGCAATGAAAAGAACAAAAACACTTGTTCTCATTTTCCACTGAAGCTCTTGCTCTTTTTTTCCGAACTCAAAAGAGCAAAACCAGTTCTTTATTTACGAAAATCAAATAACTCCCTCCAGTTTGTTCTTTGTACATTTCCGAACAGTTTTTTTATTGAACAGTTTTCACCCCGCTTATCTGTTCATCTACATTATAAATAGTGCATCCTTTCTTTAATGGAGATTCACTTTTCTCCTTCGTTCTCATATATTGTAAAATTCTCATTTTATCGAATATGGGTAATATTTTATTAGAAAATGATGTGACTATTTTACACGCATTAAAACTATATAATTTTAGACTTATTAGCATAGAGTTTGAGTGCCTTTTGTTGTCATTAAAAAATATTCCTTAGAAATATGGTTTGAATAATAATTATTTGGAAAATTTTTTTTAAATATATGTAACTTGTGTGATATATATATATATATTATATTAAAGACTTATGCAAAATCAACGATTTAAATTATTTCAGATTTAATTAGGATCAAATTTTGAAAAAAGAATGCTTTCTTTGAATGGCACATTTAAAATTTTCTGATTTTTTATATATATTACAATAAAAAAAAACATTCATCAGTATTAGCCTTTTTCTATAACAGAGTTACATTTTTAATTAATTCTATAAAAAGGACCCAAATGCGTTAAATAATGCATATAAATTGTTTTTCCCATAATGCCTTCATTTTCCTTATGGAGTATCAACACTGCTACAACCATTACTTTTTAAAATCGAATTAATCTAATAAATTCTTTTAACAGTGTTTTACATGTGCATTGTGCACTCCCCCCCCAAAATTGTGTGTGTGTGTGAGAATTACATTAATTTTTTATTTTATACTATAGTATTCAATTTTAGTCAGAAAAAAAAAGATTAAGGAAGGGGCATTTTAAAAAGAACCGAAAAAAAATATTATCGTGAAAAAAAAATAGTATTTCGTACATCGAGGTGCAAAATTACGAGGTTCGTCGCAAAATCCCTCGCATTGCGTTACACTGCAAACCCTCACTCACACTCACCCACTCCTAAATAATAAACAATAAATAATTAACATTATTATAATATTAAACACTCACTACTGCATCGAATTATGATATCAAGAATTGTATAGACTTTTAAGATGAAATAATATCTGTTTCGTATAAAATACAGATGTAATAAATTGATATTTGCTTAAAACTTTTTTGAATCTTATTTATTTATAACATCTAAATCATAATTACGAATGTCCTATTTCGGAAATGCTATTTCATTTGGTATTAAAGGATTAAAACTTATATTTTGACAGATTTATTTGTGATACCCAGTTAAAAGGATTTAATCTTGAATTTTTAGTAAATTTACTGACAATTTTGAAAGGTCTATTTGTAAAATTGTGAGCAACTTTCCAAACATGCCTTACGTTGGGCGCCATTTGAAGTCGCTCCCACACCATCTTGCCTACCTAAGAGTGTGGGGGGAAACAAAGCATGACCAGAAACATCCATAATAATAATTATTATATTACTATTCAAGCACACTAATCAACCACAAGTTAAACTATAAGAGGAGACACTAGGAGTGATATAAAGTAGGCAATGAACTCTAAGTGTGAACAAGTGCATGTAATCAGTTTAATTTAAAATCTACCTTATATTATAAATTCTCAATCCACTAATTTAGTATAGTGGCAAACTCCTTTCTGAACTCAAGTTGTGAAAATGAATTAAATCTCACATACGTATCGCCACAACAGTTCCTCCGCTCCTTCTATCTTACAATTACAAACCTTGACTTTATATAGTTAAACTATTCTCCGTATCAGTGTTTCTTATTGAAAGGGATAGCTGTGAATTAACGCGAAGGCTAGCCCCAAAGTTTCCCCAAGAGGATTAATGAGAAGGTCATGTACAGATCCGTCACAAAATAATACCTTAATTGCGTTAACACACCTTACTAAATAGTGGAAACTTTCCCTAAAATACTGCTATAATTTCTAAAACAAACTAATATTTCCCTTCACTTGAAAACGCAAATATTTATTTTACTTATATTTTAATTTTCCCTTTGTTTTTCCTTGTATTTAAATTTAGAAAAGTGACAATTCTCTCTCTTGATGATTTGATCTGCATCTTGATTTTTAAAAAATTGCCACTACTACAAATCACAAAATGACTACCACACATCTCATCGCTTCATTTCATGTTTTTATTATTTTAAAAAAATATCTTAAGGATTTTAGTTTTTATGTGTATATTTTCAATGAACAAAACTAATAAAATATTTTTTAATCTTAATATTGATAGTAAATTCTCGAAAAAATAATTCCGAATTAGCATTTATTTTTTTCATCTTAAAATTTTTATCTTATAGCAGCGTTTCTCAAACTGTGGGGCGCGCCTCCCTAGGGAGGCATGATAACTCTACGAGGGGGACGCGAGCATATTGAAAAGTCAAAAGCGAAAGATTATTTTTAAAAAATTATTAATTTACTAAAAGTAAACAAACAAAATACATTCTGACATAATAAAAATAAAAATTCACATTTACACTGATATAATATACTTATAAATATATCGGTACTGTACAATGTATTTTATAATTAGTTTAACAATACTAAGTTAAGAACAAGTTTGATAGTTGCCATTGACCTCATGAGCTTGTATTAACCCTTATCTTGATAATTTGTACGTTTTGTAATTGATCCATTAACTGCCGATTGAAAGTTACGCAATTCGCTCCCCAATACCATCATTTTACACGTAGAAGCGTGAATGTGATTTTTTTTGGAGGGGGGGGGAAGCAAGTCCTCTGAAATAAGTAATTCTTTCACAAACACTGTCTAGGTCTTTTTATTCCATTCCAAAGCCTTCAGTATAATTGTATGGATAGCATTGCACAGAAAAGATCGTACTTTGGAAAGACGTATATATAAGTCCAGAAAATTAATGCTGAGCGAGACGTTTATATACGTCGGTGTCACTTAAGAGGTAAAAGTCGTATTGTAGCTTTAGGTCAAAGAATAATATTGTTGAATTCGATACATTGTTATTGTATTGAGGGGGGCGCGATGAAATTATGTTTGAATATTGGGTCGCGATTATTGAAAGTTTGAGAAGCTTTGTCTTAAAGGCAATTGGTATCCGCCTCTATGGTGTGCCACACTAAAAAGAGATACCAGCTTCTAGGGAATGTACTAGGTTTGCAATGGTAAAATACTAATCCGCAGCCCATGAAAAATAAAAATAAAAAGTCCTTTCTTTATACATTATAAACTTCTTATATATTGTAGAATAGTGAATTTCAGTCTTTTAAAGAGACTTTAAAATTTAGCTTCTTGTTTTTGCTTTGAAATATACATTTTCTTTAAGAACTATATATTTCAAAAAAACTAATCATGGTCGTCTATTTTTCTAGTGCTTACAAGATTCCAATAAATTGCTACGAAAGATTCCCAAAGGTTACTCCATTAATAAAAGGGTTTTATTCTCTCAATACTCTTAAGCTTACCTGCCAAACTAAAATCAATAAAGCACCGGATAAAGGATAATTTTATTTTAAAGTCAATCTTTTAGACAAAGAATATCGCTTTAGGTCTTTTTTTCAATAAAAAAAAAGGTCTTTTCTTGCAATAAAAATTTTTGTAATATACTCAACTCTCTTTTGTACTCAAATAAGCAGAACATCTTTTTCACTCTGTGATGGCTGAAAAATAAATTTTATTCGTGAAAACCTTTTCTGAACAAATAGATTTTGATAAAAGTTAGAGTCTACTCTGTTCTATGACAGTTGATTTCGAGTGTGTACACACTTGGAAAAGATAGATTTATGTCTTTTATAGAGAAAACAGTCTTTCACCTGAAGATAGACATATATCATTCTTATTTCTTATCTCCTAGAGTTGAATGTTAGAAGAATAGGAGGAGTTTTTTTTTGTTTGATGGATAATTCATATCTAGAATTGTTTTATTTTTTGTATTGCAAACGATTCATAAAGTAATATCTAAAGAAAAAATTCGATAAGAAAATTTTGATAGACTGAAAAAAGAGTCTTTTTTAATGAGATATTATTACAAAAATTCTTCCTACATTTATTTGTTTTAAACTAGTTTAGAATGGATATTTCACAGTCATGATTGTCTATAATAAAATCCATAAAAATATTTTTAACAAGAATAAAATGCACTTTATAAATAAAATTATATTTCATATTACATACACGGGATGCAGTGTTATTAAAAAAAAGAAGCTAAGATGGTACGAAACTCATTTTAAACGATTCCATTTCATAATTTTCAGATAATGGAATCGTTTAAAATGAGTTTTGTACCATCTTAGCTTCTTTTTTTTTTACTTTCGATATTCCTACACCCAAGAGCCAAGTTTTCCCACAGGTACTTAATCCTATTATGTGCCAGATGTCTTTGGAGAGCCACCTGGATCTTGTTTGGAGTGTTGGTAAACTATATTCTATACAAAGTGACTTAAAAAGTGCTGCCCTTGCTACTATCTTCTTGACAAATGGTTTTATGTATACACAGATGGTTCAGCAGAAGATGCTATTAAAAATGCTGGTGCTGGAGCCTATTCAAGTGCTTTCAGTATTAGTTATCCTGTTGGAAAGTATTGTGATAATTTTGATGGTGAGATAGCAGCAATATCATTTGCGATTGATAAATTGGAAAGCATAATATCTCAACATAATATTGTATTCTTTATCGATTCTCAAGCTGCCATTTTGTCTCTAATAAACTCAAGATATAATGAAAACGCTCTAGTGAATTCCTGCAGAAGGAAATTAGCTGAACTTGGGAAGTCTAGAGAAAGCATTGCCCTCCAGTGGATTCCCAGTCACTGTAACATTTCTGGAAATGAGAAAGCAGATAGGCTTGCTAAAGAGGGATCTCTCATGTCCCAAACTGACTCTCCCTTGCCTCTGCGTAACATCAAAAGAATCATTTACAGTAAACTGCAAATTAATAGAGTCTCCCTGTATGGTGAAGCAGCGGCAGGTAAAAGATGGAATATCTTGCTTAACAAAAGTGGTAGAGTTCCCAGTTCCCTGCCTCGATCTGTTGGAGTTGCATACTTTCGTCTCCTTACCAGACATGACTACTTGCAGAGGCATTTACATCGCATTAAACTAAAAGATTCTGCTTTGTGCCCTCTGTGCAACCAGGGTGAAATGGATGGTGATCACCTCAGACACTGCCCTATTGTTTTAAAGTTTTTTGTAGACAGCTCTACGGAGACAAATTTTAATTCTTTTTATGCTTCGTCATCATTTTATTGGGCTGCTCGTCGACTAATGGCAGAGATGCCAAAGACGGGCGTAGGATAAAAAAAATTCAGATAAATCTAACAAAAATGTGTGTCTGAAAATTTAATAAAGGTAAAGTATTTTTGATGTTTTAAATTTTTTTATGCATTATAATATAGAATCTATAACTATGTAAGAAATTATATATCAAGTCCATGGCTTTTGGATATCGTGGCCGTTTGAATTACTTAAATAAAAATAGACAAATCAATATATTCTTGTACGAATAAAATGTTTAAGTGTATAAAATTGTAATTAAAAATAAGTATACACACTGGCCAATGAATTAGAAATCGAAATTCAATATTTAATTTGATCACCTTTTACATAGTTAACTTCTCTGATTCGTTTGGATATCGAATCTCAGGTTTCTAGAGTGCATTCATATTCAGATAATATCATGATTTAGCTATGGAGCCTTTTAGATTGTAATTTAGATGGAAGAGAGGAGAGTGCTATTGGACGTGTCTTTCTACTATATCCCACACATTGTTATGGAGTTAAGATCCGTGCAATGCGGTGGCCAGGGAATTTGTTAGAAATCAGACATGTTTAGTGAACCAATTTTAAGCAATCTTGACACGATTTAAAGTTGCATATGAAAAAATTACATGGAATATCCATCGCCATCAAGGTAAAAATGAAGTATTGCGGAGTGCACTTGGTCTGATAGTATATCAAGGTATCTCAGGGCTATTTGTTTACCCTCGAGGAACATCAAGGCTCCACTTCCATGCCAACAGTGCATATCCCATATCATGATACTCCTTAAAGCCGCGCAGAGCGAGTAAGACAAGAAGAATTCATGGCTTGGTGGAATTCTGGCCAAATTTGACATCTTCCATCAATGCAAAATAAGGTGTTGCGTGATTCATCCGACCACGTTACGCAATCTTCAGATATATAGTATATTCTCTCCCAACACCACTGCAAATGAATTTTTACATTTCGGGCAGAAATGAGTAATTTCTTCACACGGGGCACATGACAACGCATTCCTATTCTCTGTGCATAGTTCCAGCTGAAAGTTGTAGGGAAGAGCCTTCGTAGACAACGTGTGTTAGAGGAAGAACAGTGTAGTCCCTATTCCGCCGTACAATTCGTCAGAGACGTCACAGATCACGCTCTTGGAAAATTGTGCTCGAACCGCAGTTACGTCTTCTACAGAAGGACACTGGGCTCTGATCCCAACGTTTGAAAACCTTTGATATGGATGCCTTTTAAAACCCAATGAGATTTGCTGCCTTCGAAATCCAGACTCCTGCTAAACGGGCACCAACAATAAGCTATTTTTAAAATATTGAATGATCTGTCGTTTTCCCCATTTTTAATTCATGCATCGTGAAAAAACTCTTACACTTTGCTTACACTAGCATTTTAACAACTTGCAACCCATAAAAAAGGTAACCAACGTTGTAAGGCATAAACAAATGCATACTTCATTCCTAGCACGCATTCAAATACAATTCTCAAAGGCTTCTAATTCATTGGTCAGTGTGTACATATTATACAGAATTTAAGAGTTTGTGATAGCGTTTGGTTCCTGCTTACATCTGACCCTCTCTTCTCTACCTGTAAACCCGGCTGGATGTGTGGGAGAAACAGAATAATCCACCGACATGATTTTCAATCCAATCAGTTTATTAATTCTAATTATCAATCAGACACAATACAATTCTATAATTAAGGTAGATAATATATAGTAGAGTGCGAAGGTGAGATTCTATAACACGGGGATACTACTACAGACCCTCAACTAAATCTAAGACAGCTTAAATACGCTCGAATATAACTACGTCGCACACTAGTAAACTAGCTTAAACTTAATCAAACGCACGGTACTTGAAATTTTTATTCAATGGATCCTACACTGGAAACATGCAGGCGTTCTCTTCGGCTTGCTCAATGTCGTTGGCTCCGAGCTCTGTAATCTTTAACTAATTCCACTCCTTTTCAAACTTCAACTAACAACTAACTCGCAAACTTTATATTAACTCCTCCTTGCACGCTCCAACGTATCAACTTCAGAGTGCCAACTCACGAACTCGCGAAAACAGAATTTATATGATATACCTCATTTATACATAATCACGTTTCCTTACTCGATGAAAGTTTGTTGAAATAAAAATTTTCCTTTAAAAAATGAAGGTATTAGTAGAACCGCGTATCGATCCGTCATAAGTTTCTTCTGATTTTTTAGTTTTAAGAAAGATTGCTTGAATCGCCTTTCTTTAAACTGATGCATACCTTTCAAAACAAAAAGAAAAACATAATTACAAAATCTTCTATTATCAGTCAATTGATCTGATAGATACGCTTCCAATATGGATTTTGCACTTCGTCGGAACAAGCTAGATCTAATCTGTGACAAAAAATTTTCAATCACTTTTTTCTCTCGAGATATTTTAAATTAGCTTTTATTTATTTCATTTTCATTTCTTTTCAATCGCAAACTTGTTGAGCCGATTTCATCCGTTCTCTCGATTTCGACAATTTAATTCGAAAAACTTCCATCGGAAACGTCAATTTTTTAATAATTTTATTTAGTTTGCTCTTATGAGACATCATCACTTCAAAATGAATTTGTCAATCTGCTTTTACTTTTTTTTCATGTGTAGTTCCCTGTCTTCTTTTCAATGTTAAATAATTTCAATCTTAGAAGAAATATAATCACATTTGTGCTTTTTTAAAATTAAACATTACTGAAATACTTGAGTGCAATATTGTTATAAACCTTATTATTTAAGCTCTATTCTACAAATAATTTAACATAGCTTTTATAAAATTAAAATTGTTTTTTAATATTTTGATACAACGTAAAAAAATTGGTATTAATACAAATTTTCAGCTTAATTAAATTTCTCGCCTTTTTATCAATGCAAAAATATAGAAATATTCAAACATTAATGTTTACTATATGGTGACTGGTATAATTTTGACAAATTTTTACACGACATATGTTAAAAATCTGAATATTCAATGCAAAAAGATAATTAAAAATAGAACTATCATTCACAGTGATATGCATTTAATTTGACCGGCAAAGAGAATATCATTTAAAATAAAGTACGATACCTGACTTAAACATGTGAAGATATTCATTAAAAGAAAAACCGTTGACCAATTTCGTCAAATGAAAAAATATCGCTAAATGACAAATTTTCTTCATGACATTTGTTAAAAATCTGAATATTCGATGCAAAAAATTGTTAAAAATAAAATTATCATTCATAGTGATATACATTTATTTGATCAGCAAAGGGAATGTTATTTTAAATAAAGTACGATACCTGTCTTAAAAGTGTGAAGACATTCATTCTAAGGTATATGTTTATATTTCACTGAATTTGTACATTTTCTTATGACGCATATTGGTCAGGCGGTACTTCAGAACCATAAAGTGATAACTATTTATCTACTATAATCTTATTTCGTATTTACTTACTAAAAACCCGTTGACCAATTTCGTCAAATGAAAAAATATTGCGAAATGCCAGGATATGCAGCCAGTAGCAGAAGCCAATCTGCGCATGTTCAAGCACAATAATAATTGAAATTTGGTGACATTTCTTGAAATAATGATATTTTTTAATTTTGCAAATTTGGATGACGGTATAATACGTATGTATCTAACATTTATATAAAATGTCAACATTAAACATTTCATCGAAAGGACTCGTACATATTTCTCTCCAATTACACTCTCTTTAAGTAATCGAATCGGATTATTACCTTATATATCCTTTTATAATTTGATACATATAATTGCAATAATTTATATCAGGACTTGAAATAAATTGAAGAATCTTTTCATTTGTTAAGTTCTTTGGAAGATATCAGCAGGTAGAATTTTATTGTTTTCAAGGCTAATTATTCTTAAATTAATTATATTTTGTTGCGATTTTTTGTAATTAGTTGAAAATTAGAATTAATTCGCCTATAATTGATGCTTCTACTTATTTTTTTCATTTACATATTTTTTAATCTACTCTTCTATCAATCATATAAATTTAATAAAATATTCATAATTCACAGCCGTTAACAGTTACATAAATTTACCAAATCTGAATGACCTCTATTTCATTTATTTATTTATTTATTCAATGAACTATTTTGTATTTGAATAATCTTAAAACAGTTTTAATAAGGAAATATATATCTTGCAGATTATTAGATCAAATACTTTATTTTCAGAACCATAAATATTAATCAGAACGCTTGTAAATGAATTTTAAGCTATAACTCTAAGCTCTGTTTAAAGTCTAATTTAGTAGCTGACTTCCTTTCAGAATAAAATTTGAATAATTATTATATTAAGAGTTTGTCTCTTTATAGTTTACTTTCCTCAATCCAAAATATTGTTAGTTTTAGAAAAAAAGCAGGATTATTTTAATTCTTTTAATATTTCATAATTAAAACCCAACAATTTTAAATGAATGACAAAAAAACTATTATTTATGAAATGAGACTCTAAAAGAAAGAAATCGTTAAACATAAATTCCGATAATATCAAACTTTTTATGGAATAATAATTTCACAAATTTTACATCGCACCATGAGCCATTTTTATATAAAAAAATAATAAATAGTTAAACAAAATCCACAAAAAAACCTCTCAAAAATATTACAAGCATATTGTACTAAAAAGAAACTGGGAGGTGGGAAAATATTTTCGTAAAAGTTAATGAAAAATATATTTTTGAATTATGTTTATGACACAACCAGAGAATCGGCCTTAAAAATTATTTTTACAAAGGATAAAAGTTTCCTCAAATAATCAGCGCAGTTTAAAAAGCCACCTTCATATTTAATTTTATATTCAATGGTATTTTTTTTATTTGGTTAAATTATCAAGAAAAATTAATTTTCTGCTTTTTATTTTGTCAAGTTTAAAATTTATCAAGTTTTCGCTCTTGATTTTCAAAATTCTAATTTAATACTGCTAACGCATTCGATTCATGATATATTCCGCTTACAGAGACAGATGGATCTGGTCTTGTTTACTTTTATATATTGTGAGCCATTAAAACGCTGTTCTTGTGTGGTTTGCCTCTCCCTTCCTAGGTATATTTGGTATTTGGTTCAACAAAATATGTAAGAATTTTCAAAATTAAAATCTGTTAAGTTAGTGTATTAGTTTTCAATGGCGAAAATATTTAAATGTAATAAAGAGCTGAACCAAAACATATGCATACCATTTCTCATGCAACCAAAAAAGGTTTCCGTGGATACCTACTGCACCTCAAAAAGACGTGCATATTATTTTTTTATTAATTTCGCTCTCTAAAACAACACTATGGGCTACGTGTGTAACAAATGTCTATAAAATAACAGTATTTCTGAGTGAGTGAGGGAATATTAACGTTGCGTTGTTCCGCTACACGAGAACTTTTGGCGACGGACCTCATAATTTTGAACCATGGTCAAAACACACCTGAGAGACACCTGAGCTAGCACACCAAAGGGAGGATGTTTGAGCTCTCGACAGATTTTTCGTGCATCGCACCCCACTCGGCGAGTCTTCAGCGGCACGAGGCTTGAACTCATGACACGCCGGTCACGAGTCCGTTGCCTTGGTCGCTTGGCTACAGCGGTCACACTGCATTCCTGATATTCCATTGTTCTGGGACAATTGACTGATTGCTTATATACGTCTGATTTCAAAGAGACACGAAGACCTTGTGACATCAAATAATGAGGGTGACATTAGTCAGAAACCCACTTTCCAAAAATCCACGTGCGCCATTATGAGGAGTTTAAATTTTGATGCCAGCGTCAGCTCCTACACACAGCGACTCTAAAGGGCAAAGAGATGTGAACCCTACACTCGAAATAAACAACCGCATACTACTGCAGCTACGAAACAGTGGGGGACCTGGATTTCCTGTTCCATTAATTTGAACTTGCTATAATATCAAGAGACCCAAAAGTCCATTAACTTTTGATAATTCAATAATTCGCGGCATAATGTAGGTAAGAGAGTTAAAAATTGACAAAATGGCCTAAAATGCCCCAAAGTTTCAAAGGTTTTTCTTTCTTTGGTTTCAATGAAATCTCATGTCTTGATCGGACCCTTTTTCTTCTAGAAAATGCATGGTTCTGCTTTGCAAACTGTCAGAATGACCAGTGCGAGGTATTCCAATATGTTAGAATCTTATCATCAAAAACCTGGCTGAAAACACATGCTAGAAGGAACGATTTCCATGCTAGATAGCGATCCACCAATGTTTGCTGCACGTGTGAAATATCTTTTGTGCACATCAGTTGGTGAAGAGCGCGTGCTGAGCCACCACTTCCATCGTGCTTGATCTCTTAGAACCCCAGGGATTATTGGTTGTTGGTTTACCTGAAGTTTCAAGTTTACCGCCATCATTAGGATTACTAAAAGACAACATGGACAACAACGGCGGTTTCTCACCGTACCTATAGATGTGCTATACAATGCTGTTTTCAACATTGCCCCTTGTCTACAAGTATTGCTGATTAATGATGGTTGACACGTTGAACATTTGTAAAGAACATCGTTTATTTCTGAAAAAAATTGTAATGCTAATTATTACTTTTGTTATCAAATTAAGCGTCATCTGTTGACCATGTTCTTTACTTTTTTATATCAATAAAACCCCATGTCATTTTAAACATGTATGTCAGTTTTTACCTCTCTTAAAATCATTCCCTTGAATTATTTAATTTTCAAATGTCCAATGACTCTTCGGTCACTTGGTAACATTTCACAATTTTGAAGTTTCACGAGAACCGATGCAACTGCTTGCCTGGATGTATAAAAAGGCTTAAGGTTCAACTTTCCATACTCTGTTTTGGTTTTTGTGTTCATTTATATATATAATACATTGATTTTTCTACCTAAGGAAACTAGTGTCTATTTTTAAAAAGTGTGACCACAAACATGTCTAAAATAAACAAGAACATTCCTGTTGAAATTTTTAAAAAATATCATCTGGCAGAGTTTTCCAGTTAATCTCGATACTTCAATTCCATATATCTGATAGGATACACTTCCAATATAGATTCTGCAGATAAACGGAACAACTAAATTTAATATTTAAAAGAATTTTTATAATTATCTTTTTTCTTTCAAAACAAAGTTACTAAAATAATTGTTTTAATGAAAAAAATTGTTCCTTATATTGTCATCAATTTTTTTGTAACTCTGTAACGTAAGACGAATTAGGTGAACACGTACCCCTCTCCTCCTTCTTCCTTGTACCCAGTATCCAATACTTGTTTTTCATCAATCAAAGAAACGATATAGAACAAGGAGAATGCGGAAAGTTAATTATCCATATATGAGAAAAAAGGCAAGACTATTAATTCGAAACAGAACAAATGCATTTAGCAAATCGAAGACATTTATCGAGGTCGAAAAAGAAGAAAGAAATTGATTAATTCTTTATAAATAAAGTAAAGACTATAAAATAAATATCTTGTTTCGAAATTAAGAACATATTATTTTATAAATTAAAGCAGAAAAAAGAATATCTCGGAAAAATCTCAAAATTTTGAATAATTTACATTAAATAGTAATTTTATAAAAGTTATAATTTTTAATAATCACGATTTATTGTATGTTTCCATTTTTAATTAAATTTAAGTTTAATTTAAGAGGACCACATGATTTTGAAAAAAAGAATAAATGTATGATTACTTTTATTTATAGGGTCACTTGAATTTGAATATACATATAACACTGATTTAAGAATATTACAGTAATAAAAATTAATTAAATAAGAAATTAATAATAATAGTAGTTAATTTGCAAATAAATTATAATTATTATTATTTAATTGTAGTTTTTTTGGTAAGAAATGAAGGAACGATAACCCATATTAAAAACATTCTCCTTTTTATGAAAAATGCTTCTATAATAATAATATTTTGTCTATATATAGCCAAGACTTCTGTACAGAAGCTTAACTAAGGTTTTTGAAACGTATAATTTATACTTGGATTTATCATTATTTTAATACATAAAAAATAGAAAAATTTTAACAAAAAAGAAACAATTATTATTTTATTTGTAAATAATGTGAACTTTTCAAAACTCTTTAATCAGACTCTTTATAGAAGTCTTGGCTACATATAACCAAAATATTGTTGTTATAAAAGGCATTTTTGGAAAAGGAGAATACTTTGAAAATATGCAATTCTGCCTTCGTTTTTGACACACACCCGCTATATTTAAATAAGATTTTATCGTAATAATATTTTTAAAACAATTTTATTTGTATATTCTAATTCAGGGGACACTAAATATCAGAAAAAATATTCATTTACGCGCTTTTTCATAATCACGGTTCCAAACATAGTCACCTTAAAAATTTCAGGACATAATTTTTTTAAACATGAATACACAAACACCTCTCTGTATTGCAAAAGAAATATTTATATATATAAAGTTTTTTTTTTAAAATTAATAATACAAAAAATACGTTAATAAATTTATTATTCATTTAAAAATTAGAAAAAACGCTGAATTTATTATTTTATTAGATTAACACTTAAATATTTATTTCTTGAAGAGCTTTAAAGAAAATTACATAGTACTCGTAGATAAAATTAGAATGACTGTAATATGATTGATGTGATAAAAGTTTGAAATCTGTGGTTGTATTCAATAGGTGTTGAGTTTCGTGAAGTTTTACCATTTTCCTTACATGAATGCCATCTAACTTCATCAATTAGATCTGAGTTGTTGAGTTATCCATCAAATTCCTGGCAGTTCACAAGAAAACTGCCATGAAAATCCTCTTCTATTTCTCATCAAATTATCTGACTTTCCGTTTCAAAAACAGGAGAAAATTTAATATATGTACTTTTATTTATCCGATAAATATAATTACAAGGTTATACCTAAAGAAAAATATTCAATATTAAAACATCATTTGATTAATCTTTTGTGAAGACAGAAACACGTAATAAGACTGTACTTAAGGTATCCAACTACCCTAAAATTTTAAATTTTGCCAAAAGTTGAAAGTTGTTTTATGACTTTATTTTATACGCCCTCTTATTAGCTTTATAAAAATACCAAATTTATTATTATCTGCTCACTAGAACAAAAACTACAAGTGTTTTAGTAAAAGCAGATGCCATTACTTTAAATAAACTGAAATACTTTAAAACACATTTTAATCAAAATGTGTGTGTTTGAGGTTTTTTTTTGGAATGCTCAAACGGGACCAGTGATTGCCACTAAAACTTTGAAAATAATTAACTGAAATTTTTTGTGTACGTTCTGTATATTAGTAGAAATGTTTTAACTTTAAGAGTTATAAATCACTGTTTTATTACAAAACTTATAATCCCTTATGTTAATGTAATCGCTGTGTTTTAAGCAGTTTCATATATAATAACTAAGATAAAAAGTGCTCTAGTTTTTATAAAAATTAAAATATCTCTTATCCTGCAGGTCATTTAAAAAATGAATAACATAGAAACACACCAAAATTAAAAAAGGAAAATTTGTTCGTAAACTTTTGGCACAGAATGTGACGCGTTTATGTTATTTTATTATTTAATTTTTGTAAATTTTTATCAGATTTTTTCCATTTTAGTAATAATAATTTTTTTTCTTCTTAATGTTAGCATATTTTTCTTAAAATGTACTAAAAAAATGTAAAACAAAAAAAAAAATGCCCATATCTCCAATTTTTTTAAAAAAAGTTGTCGCAAGTAGTCGGATACCTTAAGAGCATTCAAAATTAATTTCATGTATGTAACCAAAAACTCTTTGGCCCTTTTAATTCATTATTTTAGTTAAAAATATTTTATTTCTCTCTCTCTCTCATCTTCAAAATTCGTATTTATTTTTATTCGTTATTTTTATTGCATTTTGTTACTTCAGTGTAACTTATGTTATTTTGAACTAGTGGCAATCAATATTAAAATAAAAAGCAGCAAGCAAGATGCTACATGTTTACATTGCATTGTTCGTTTTATTTATTTTAAAAAATATTGTATTTTTTAGAATCTTTTTTTTTATTTTTAAATATATAAACTTTAATTCTGCAATCGTAAATAGTAATTAAAAATTTTTCAAAATTAAATTTTTGAGAATATTATAAATCTCTTAAGTTGAAATCCTGTTTTATTATATATTTGATTCCAAACAAAATATTAACTTTTTTTTTTCAGATTACATAGTATCTATTATAAAAAAGATCTCAATTATTTATAAATTTAAATAAAAAGAGTTATTTTAATATTTTTTTAACAATTAATTCACTCTTTATTTTTTAATCAGGAAAAGGAAATGAAAATAAATTGCAAAATAAAGGATAAAAGATGAATAAAGCCAAACGATGCAAAGTTAAAAAAAAGTAAAGTAAAGGAAAAATAGTACGATACTTTTAGTATTTAATTAAAATATGTAAGAATGTCCCCTACTTAAAAATATAGCTTTAAATGAGTGCACAATTTCAAAATCTTTTTTCATAAATATTAATAAAAATGTGATTCAGATTGTTTTAAAAATAACATGGCCGGCGTGTCATGTGCTCGAGTCTAGTACCGTTGAAGACCCACCGTGTGGGGGGGGGGACGATGCACGTTAAATCTGTTGAAACTCAAATGATCTCCCATTGGTGTGGTGTGGAAATTAGGAAAGAGGGATGGCAGCTCAGGTATCGTCCTCGTTCGTCACTTGATCATGGTTCAAAATTACGAGGTCCTTTGCCAAAATCCATTGAGTAGCTGAATAAGATGACGTTAATAATCACTCCCTCATCAGTGTATATATACGTCTCGTTCAACGTGAATAAGACTCTTTTCTTTGAGCTGCTAATAGTAAAACTTTTCTGAAGGGTGTGGAAGTCCATAAAATGACCTTGACAGTGTTTACGAAGGATTTACTTACTTCAGATAAAAATTTACATGGTAGTGCCTTTTCTATTCCCCTCAGTACAATAAGAAGCAATGGCACTTGGGGGGGGGGGTGAATAGCATAACTTTTAATCGGCAGCTAATGGATTGAGGAAATTTGACAGCTAATTGCGATATAAACTGTGATTTTTTTCTCTACATCCAAAATTTATTCACTCATTGTTTTGTCGAATGCTTATTCATCTAAATCAAGTTCTCTGCAGGAATATTATACGAGTTAATTGAGCAGTAGTCTGACATAGCCGTAATTACAACATCTCAGTCAACGGTTCCATTTTCAAAACAGCGGTGACATTCTCCATTCCTACGGGAAGACTTGTCAAAACGATGACGCCAGACACGATTCCCGGTTTAAGTATCCAAGTCCCTGTACCTGGATTTTAAGTAGTAACAAGCTGGACTACTTCAATAACTCCTGATTAAAGCTCACAGCCAAACTCGATTACGGGAACGCGAATTATCGCTCCATTCTATTCGAGAAGGCTAATAACATTGGACGTGCCTGCCTCGTGCCACTAAATTAAACCCTCCAAACATATTGAGCCCAGGGAATTAGTGCGTATCGTTACTGGGAACTAACAGGCTGTGTAACCTACCGTTCTGGGTATAATTACAATAACTGTTGCTGGCCGTTCGGACACAGCAGGAAAAGGGTTGCACGAAGAATGGGGGAACTTGGCGGTAATTGAAGTACTGCCAATGAATTTTGTCTCGTTTTTGGACGCCGATGGGATGTAGTTACATTAATGAGATGGATTGGATTGTGTGTTGAGAGTTGTGTCTGGTTTGTAAAGGATTTTTCATTTGGCTTTGAGCAATAAGTAAGAGGCGCTATTTAAATGGTTAGTTGATATTTTCGTTTGTGGTTTTAATAAATAGTAAAGATTCTCTCTCAGAGGAAAATACCTTTGTATTTTGATGATACAAAAATAACTGAGTTTTAATTCTGGTATTAAGATACAAACTTTATATCAGCCAGAGAATTATTTGATTGTTAGAATTTCAAAAATGACAATAAGTATAATACATTTCTGGATTTTTTAAAATCATTTTTTCGTAGGATAGTTAATTATTAATGTTTTGTGAATGAAGGAGTCATTTTTTTAAATTTATTTCTTCGTTCTTTTCCGACGCGTTCATTTCGATAACATTTTTACATTTTTAAAATGCACGTTTCTTCTTCTTACGGTTATGGTTTTTTTTCTTGATTTAGGGGAATGCATTTAAAATCTAAAAAAAAAAAAAAATTGAATTGAAAAAAGAAAAGCTAAAGAAAAATGTTACTTCCAGGAACCGAAGTAAAATTGTAACAGTTAGCACTTATATATACATTTGAAAAGTTTTTAATTTGAGGGATGCTTTAAAACTGATATTTAAACCAAACTTATTCTTAATAACTTACTTCCATTAACAAGAAGAGGCAAACAAAATAATTAAATCTGACAATGATACAAAAATCTTTTCTACGAGCAACGGCACTTACAACCACAAAAAATACATATTATATTCATTATTTTTACCAGAGGCGTAGCTATTGCTGTATCAATGATACGAGGCCCCCTTACTACAGGGGCCCCAATATATATAACTACAGTCCTTCTAAAAGGGCTCCCATATAAAAAAGGGCCCCAAAGGAATTCTGATACGGGACCCACACTCAGAACTAGCTTACACCAGTGATTTTTACGCTACGTAATTTCAGGTTTCTTCAGGTTATAAACTATACACAAAAGAATAAGTATTAAAAAGAGGAAAAATATTGTTCAACAAAGATATAAATATACTATGTATGCGTGAAAATTATGTGTAAACATGTCGACTTTTTCAATTTCATGCGTAGTGCTTATGACCCGTTTGATTAAAAATAGTTTTGAAAAATCACCACTGAAATCAAATATAAATCAAAATAAAACTGACAATCATGACCTTCTGGTCAGATAGATTTTTATTAAAGTCGCTCTTTGAAGCTATTCGAGGGCTGTAGGTGGAATGCCTGAGGAAACTGAGCTTATCTTGAAGAGCTTCAGCTACAAACCAACCTCCAAGGAAACATTCCGTCCGCCCGAATTGAAAAAAAAAATCCTCTCTTTTTATTAATTTTTTTACAGCAGAAGTACGCGAAGATGAATATGCAAATCTTACACATAAGTTTTTTATGTACAATTTTTAACTACAAGCAAGTTTTAAAGTACAGTTTTAAATTAAAGGCCTTTTTTAAACATAGATTGTTAAGACATGTATAACAAGCTTTCAAATTATATAGGAACGCAAAAGATAAAATTCGAAAAATACAGGGGATAGCATCAAATCTGCTTACACAGACAACATATACAAATGATATTTACAGTTAATACAAAAAAAGACAAAAATAACAAAAAAAAATATAACACCGTATTAGGCTAGATTAATGCATTATTTGAATGACGCCAATACTTTCTATTGAATTCCACCACCCTCATAAAAACATTGACTTTATATGTTTAAATAACATTTCCAGGAAGAGCTTATTAATTTTTACCCCCCCCCCCCGTCATTTTTTAGATAAATTTTAGCCTAATACCGAAAAAGTAATGATCCAATCTCATCTAAAGGACTCATTTACAAATTGTAAAAACTATCTTAATGTATGGCTTTAATTTAAAAAATTTTGATGATAGAGAATAAAAATTATTTTCGTTTTGAAATAGAGGGATAGAGATATATTTTTAGTTTGAGGATATGAAAAAAGTCAGTGGTAAATGCTTCTAAGAGAATGGCAAAGACGATTGAGATAATTTTAAATTTTAAAGAGCTTAAAAGGTTATTGATGATGGAACTTATTATTTCGATTTGTCACTAAGTGTCGAGCAGGACCATTTAACTTGGCACCCTTCTCTCCAAACTTCCATATCACACCAATGTGAAGACTTTGAGTCTCAACTGATTTAAAGTGCGTCATCTCTAGTACCAGGACTCGAACATACGATTCGTCAGAAAAATCAGCGTCCGCGAGCTCGCTTTCAAGACCATTCCGATAGCGAGGCCAAAATGGAACTTGATTGCTATATGAAGGAAATTATATACATATTTAGTAGATAACATGTAAAAATTATATATATATATATATATATATATATATGTGTGTGTGTGTGTGTGTGTGTACTGCTGTTTGTAAAAAACGCAACACCGTGAAGGAATCATCAGAATTAAAAAAAGTTTGCAGCAAATATCAATTATAGGATGCGCATGCGTGGCGTGCGCAGCGCCCTCTGAACTGATGCTGAAAGCGTATAAATAGAGGGCTGTAGCGGGACGTTGAAAATAGTTACTGATTATTTGTTAATGGCGAACGTTTAATGAGACTTAAGCATGCCACCACAACGAAATAAGCAGAAATTCTAACAACTTATGGAGTTTGAACAGCTAATAATTATCGGCCTTCGAGAAGGAGGTTTTTCTATCGCGCAATAGGAGCCCGTGTGCAGCGGAACAATTTCACAGAGATGCGAGTTTGGTAGCAGTGGGCTGACGAGCACCGAACAACTGGAAAAACTGGCAGTGGACGATGGAAGGTGACGTCAACGCACGACGATCGACACCCTCTCCGCATGGCGGTGAATGACCATACAGCTTCTTCGGCAGTTGGCAGCTCGTTGGTCTACTGCTACAGGTGTACTAAAGTCGGCTTCGTCAAATCGTCGACCTCTGCTGCACCGTGGATTGCGTGCACGTGTGCCCTAATACAGGATCCCCCTCACGGCAAACCATCGACGACTGCGTCTGCAATGGGCTCATGAGCGCAGAACTGGTATGCTGATTGGCGCCAAGTTGTCTTTTCAGATGAATCACGCTTCAATTTGTGGGACCATGATGGCCGCATTCGTGTTCGACACTATGAAGGTGAACACTGCCTTCCAGAGTGCTTTATCGAACGACATAATGACCTAACACTTGGAGGTATGGTTTGGGGTGGGATTTCGTATCATGGACGATCCAATTTTCTACGAATTGAGAGTAATCTCAAAAGCAACATGTACATCCGTTAAGTGCTACAGCCCAAAGTAATTCCCTTCCTTTAAGGCATTCCTGAAGCTATCTTTCAGCAGGATAATGCACGCCTACATGTTGCAAAGACTTTTCGAGACTTCTGTTCAGCTGAACACATGCAATTTCTCCCTTGGCCTGCTTATTCGCCGGATTTGTCTCCTATTGAGCACGTGTGGGATTTGGTTGGTTGGTGTCTTGCTCGTGATCCGTCTCATGCAGCTTCAAAAGATGAACTTTTGCTGCGCATACAAGCAATATGGAATTCTCTTCCACACGCAGACATTCAAAATCTGTTTGACTCCATGCCACATCGTACAGCAGCACTAATTGCAGCGCGTGGTGGCTACACCAAATATTGATTTTGGACACTTAATATTGTTTTGTTTCTTTTTTTGCTTTGAACATTTCGTCATTTATTTGTACTAATACATGTCGTTTGTGCATTAAATTTCATTTCATTCTGATGATTCCTTCATGGTGTTGCATTTTTTACAAACAGCAGTTTATATAGAAAGTAAACAAAAGTAAAAGTGAAATGTTCATCTGAATATCCAAACAAAGAAAAGACGAAAAACATTATATTTTCAGAAGCGAAGAGGATCAAATTGCAGTGAAATCCATTTAACTCGTAACTGAGAGGACTGAAATATTTTTTTTCGTGTCAAGGATATTGCAAAGAAAAAACATATATTCAACCAAATTAAGTTTATCAGAAGACATTTTATTTAAATATATATATATATATACATATATATATATATGCATCTGCATGCATTTAATATAAACTGTTCAAACATTTACGTTATTTGTTCTTTTTTTAATTATTGCTGATATAGTGGAGTTAGTAATACCAAAATCTTCGCAGATTTCCATTTACGTCTTCTGCTTTTAATCAAAAACCTTAAGAAACTCATTATTCGTCTTAAGCGAAATAGCAGTTAGCTTTCCCCTTAAGCTTTTTGCCATTTTGTTTGCAAAATTTCTCTTTGTAAAATAGAAAAAATAATGCTAACCAAAACTCATTGATTTTTAATCACAATGTGATGTACTCGTTACTGAGTTTCAAAGCCCTCTGTTAAAAGATGAGATGTTTTTGGGTAGCGGTGTAGATATAGAGGGAGAAAGTAGCTTAGGAACACAAAACTGGCTCGTGCACAAGCTATTCCAAAGGTATTTCAAAGCCAAGTTAGGCTCTACGAAACCCTTTCACATGTTCTACGAAACATGTAAAACGATCTCTTTGTCATTTCACACACCTCTTAAATCTAGACAGGTATTATGTTCATTCAGAGGAGATAAATCTTTTCGCGTGTAAATCTATTTTTGTTTCGTGTAAAGAGAAAAAAATGCATGAAAGTACATTGCAGTTTATTGGCACCGTTGTATTTTTTCATGTTAACTGATATTTCGTTTTAAGCGTTTTCGCGTTAAGCGTATTTTACTGCAATTCCAAAATGAGAGAAAACTTACTGCCAAAGAGGGGCATATTGATTCAGTGTCATGGTGCAATACAAAAGCAATCTAAGAAATGAAAAAGTACAATGAATTTTATAAACCTAGTATACTTTATGCAGAATCTTCATAAAGTAAATTTATTAAGGTCAAAAATGTACTAAAATTAAACTGGAAATATAATTAATACTTTAGTGCTTAACACATTTATGGTTTATATTTCAATATCCACTTTATAACACATAGAGCAAAGTAAGCAAAGAAAAGAATAATATTTTGTCTCCAGCTGTGTTTTCTGTACTCTTTAAATTTTTAAACTTAACTTGAGTTTGAAAAGTTTGTGGGGATAAGTAAAAGGAAAAGAGTAAATAAAAACTGTCCCAACAGAAACCCTCAGAGAACTTACATTTTTACAAAGATTATTTTTAAGAATGTATTTAAGCTCTAAGTCTCTTTTTCATGAAAAAAAATATTCAAAAAGCAAGCAAATTCTAAAAATACAAGAATCTATTCCAAGAAGACTTTCTTTAAATATTCTTATTGTAATAACATATACTAAATCTCTTAGTAATAACAGCGCAACTTAAAATAACATACGAGGGCTTTAAATTTCTTAGGAATTGCCCTTACGGTGGCTCAACCCTGATTTTGAAAAAAAGTATAAATGTATAATGTTTTTTATATTTAGTGTTAGTTGAATTAGATTGTACATAAAATTTTTTACGAATATTATTAAAAGAAAATATATTTAACTTCAATATTTTTTAGCAAAAAATTAAAAAAATAATGTCATATTATTGATGCAATTTCCTTTTATGAAAAATGCTTTTATACTAATAATATTTTGCCCATATATAGGTTGGAATTCTGAACAACCCTGAAATAGAATTTTTGAAATATATAATTTATGAATGGATAAGTGAAATATATAATTTATTCATGTTTTATGATATCAAGTTAGAATTCCCCCCCCCCCTTTATTATTTTAATTTATCGTCACGCTGAAAATAATAGGAATTTTTCAAAAGTTTTATCTCAATCCCGGTATAGAAGTCCTAGCTGTATATAAACATATTATTATTATTATTATATGTATTTTTCATAAAAGGAGAATGTTTCGAAAATATGAAATTCCTTCTTCGGTTATTGCCAAAAAATAAATTGCATTTAAATATTTTTTTTGTAATAATATTCTTAAAACAATTTTATATGCACATCACATTCTAAACAGCAAAATATTATTCTTTTATGTGCTTTTTCAAAAAAATGTAGAAAAATGTAATCATGTATTCATTTAAAAATGTAGTCATTCATCTTAAGTTTCATTCGGTTTTCAGTATTTCAAATGGAGTCAGGTTCAGTGGTGTATACAAGGGTGGGGTTTGAAGGTTCAAACCTCTTCTGGACACCATTTATTAAAAACTTTTACCATAAAGATAACGTTTTGGGGCTTCTGACTATATGTTTTTGAATATACAAAAACCATACCGTTGAACTAGTCTGGTTGTACCGTTGGTCAGGTTTCACTTTTTTCTGTAACAATTGAAGTCAGTTGAATTGCAAATATTAAAAATTATATCGATTGCGTTTCTTAAAAATAAATAAATAGTAATTCATTAGTATAATTATAAGCATCGTAAAACTAATCTAAATAAGTGGCGTTGCTATTTACTATTTATGAAGGCTTGCGAGGAACATAACCTCCATTTTGTAAGTTAAATAAAGTTTACAAGAATGCGAATTGAAAAGGGGTTCCGTTTTCTGTTAATTGACATTTTTCATGTCTTGGTAATTTAATTCTGGGTTACTTAAACTACAGCAAGGACATTTTCAGTTATCTGGAACACCATATCAGTTGCATCCAAAACTTAAAAATTTTTCTCTTCCACAGTGGTATTTTAGGTTCTTTTTGAAAAGTGTGCCTCTCTAGAATACCCCCATAATAAATTCATATTGCAATAGAAATGAGTACTCTCCACAGTCTGAGATATAATTATTTCGGTGTCAAAATGACAATAACTCGCTATCTAAATATTTTCAAACAGGAGAAGCAAAACTTTAAGAGAAATTTAAGAGTTAAGATTGGTTAAGCTTTGGATAAACTGAAAAGTTTATCGAAAACCAACTCTAGTAAAAAATTATTTTGTACCGACATAGTTAGTTCAATGTTTGTTCGTGCAATTCTTGCGTCAAAGCGTTTAACTAATATAAAAATATTATGTTTAAGGAGAACTAAGGAAAAGACTCCAAATATTTTGAATGAGTAAGTCTTATAGTTCAAATCTTAATCTAGTTGCAAATTTTTTCAAATTTAGTCTCAATAATTACTCAATTCGATCTTATTTTTTTAACAACTTCTCGATATATTACCAATTAAAAAAATCAGCCCTCTGTGTTTATTGTACCCATAAGAGAAAATTTAAATTGAAAATAATATTTTCACTTGGTATCTTAATCACTTTTTAATTTTTTAAAAAAAATTTATTTGTGATGTTTTGGGTAAATACGAAGTAATTAAGGGTGAAGCAGATTTTCTTATACATTGTTCTTAATATAGCTTTTTATTTTATTTTAGTCAAAATGTGTTTTTGTTACTGAAAAAGCATATTGTCTGACAGATGTGACTTGACATGTGTCCTTTTACCAGCTGTTACCTGCCCGCTTCCCTAAATATTTCATGATGTTGTATAACTATATATGTACTTTTTTAAATTTTCGAGAGATAGCCCAGTAAGAATATCTAGCATAAAGCTTACACGTGTATGGAAAAACATTCTTGTAGCTCTCTCTTGAATTTAAAAAAAAACATTGCCTTATTAGTTTTACACCTCCGTAACCTATGTTGATTTCCCAAACCCTATTTTTAGCAGATGTCTACTTATTAAAACAAACACTTTTACCAAATTTCAAGTTGGTACATCAATCAGCTCAAAAACAGAATTTTTTTTATCAATAATATCCCCACTATATTCCTTGGGAGTTAATTTCCACAAAACTCGTTCTTAGAGAATCTCCACTAAACAACATTCCATTCTGTAAGCCAAATCTCCATTCTGAATGTTTTTTTAAAAAAAAATTATGACGTTTCTTAATTTTGTACAATCCCTCTTGCAAGTCGATTTCCGTAAAAGGCGTTCTTAGCGTGTCTCTATTCAACAAATGGAACATGACTGCAAAATTTCAAATTTGTAAGTCTAATGGTTACGGAGATCTCGTGATCAGTGAGTGATTGAGTCGCTCTTCTTTTATATAGAAAGAAATAAAGAGTATATTTAGACACCAATATATACTTTTGTACAAACGCTTAAATTATAAGTATATTTACTTTCCTTTAATATAGTGTATTAGATATTTGCATCTCTTGTTGAGTTATAATGTTTTTGATTAAGATAATTCTTAAGCTTTTTTATCCTACCTTATATATATTTCAAAATTTACAGAGAATACATTTTACTCTAGCGCCAAATTAGCGATATTAATGCCAATCTGGTAAACACGACGAATTTCGCGAAGAGCATTGAGAAGATTAAAAGTACTCTTCGGTTTTCAGCAGCATTTAAATGTTAGGAATCTAGAACTCAGCGGTAGTACAACGTATCCCTATAATTCCTCCTAGTTTCCACCACATCTAAGCTTAGGAATTAAGAACTGTGTTAAAATAGCAAATATATACTCCAGGGGATCCTATATCTTGACCCCTCTAGCAATAATATCTTACTAAGCATTAGAAAAGCATGATTGATCACAGCTAGGTTTAATGTTATGGTGAGTATTAATTACTGGCGAGGTGTTGTATTTAATAAGACATTTGTTTGCACAATCAGTAATAATATTGCCTCGAATGAATTCTCAATTGTTTGTATTGAGTGTAATTTGCAATTAAAACAATATTTCTATTTTAAAGAAATGAAAAATTTAAAGTAAATTAAATGGTAAAGTATTTAATTATTCAATAAAAGCATTAATGGGAAATTACAACAGAGAATTATGAAAAGATTTCCCAGTCATATTTAGAGAAAACAAAAAGATATAAATTTGTAAAAATAATTCCTTTTCCAGTCGTTGAATGTTTCCTCTGAGAATAATAAGGTTAATAAATATAGTTATTATAATGATTTATATGTCGTAATAAATACAACAGAATTTTAATAAACTATAATTTTTGTATTATTTATATGTATATATTATTTAAGTATAATACAATTTTTAAAATTTTTCTGGATCTGCTTGGATATTTTAGTAAAACAAAGAATGTCTTGTTCATTTTCGAGGGTTTTTATACTTATTTATTTGAATTAAAATTAATAAAATTGGATGCTTTTGAAGATATTTGTTTCTAATGCTTTCATAGAAGCATTAAAAGTTATGAATGCTTTGTTTCATAAATATTTTGTCTCTATATTTAGTATTATATTATTAAAAATATCTCAATGAATTACGTCTTTTGCAATACAAAGTGTGGAAAACCGCATTAGTATTTATTAGTGTTAACAAACAAAAGAACTTTGTTTTCTATCAAAAAACAAATGATATATAAAGAAAAAAATAAATCACAAGAAGGCTTTGGAAATTACAAATAGTTCAGCTCTTATCTAAAGAACGAAACAACTTCTTTTAAAGTGTTATTTATGTATACCACATCAGTCAATATAGTATATATATTATAATTATATTCTACTGAAATATAGTTTTAATAGTTAATAATAATTAGATGTAGTGGGGTTGATACGTGTTCAGTCGATCGGGGCTCAGGCTTTATGTTGACTTGGTGTGGAAATATGGAGAATGGAGTGCAACTTGGATGTTATACTTTCAACATTTAACCGTATCTCAAAATTACATTGCAAATAGCTCTGGTATTCCTTTTGAAATGTTAATGTAAAATCAAGCAATGCATATGAAAATTAATCTGAAATCTATTTTATTCACGCAAATAGTGAATTTGAATCCGATAGATTCCCTACGAGGATAATTTCCTCAAACATTACGTGTGAGCTTACGACCATTAAAGGAGTATGGAATAACTTCAACAGCAGGTCAATTGAGAGTTTCTGTATCATGCTACTGTTCTTAGACTCTGAGCTCCAGGTGATCCAGAGAGCTGACTCAGGATATAATTTCCTTTATCAACTGAGCAGTTGCAGCCCGAAGAACCTGTACTTTGCAATGGATACCAACCCACGTAGATATCTTCGGCAATGAGCAGGCATATAACCTTGTGACTGATCTATCCGCGACTATATTAACACCTTGGGGACTCTTCTGGGGGAAAATATTTCAATTCAGCCAACTTTCGCCGACCAAGAAAGCGTGATTATATAAATGAAGTATATTATATAAATTCTGTTTTCGCGAGCTTGAGAGTTTGCAAGTGGGAGTTAGCAAAGAGTAGCAAGTGAGTTGGCAAGTTAGTTGTCAGTTGAAGGTTGAAGGATCGTGGAATTATTAAGAGATTTTGGAGTTAGTCCACTAAAAGGATTACGGAGAGTGGATCCAACAACATTGATTTAAGCCAGTTAAAGATCTCCTGCAAGGTTCAAGTGTAGGATCCGTTGCATAAGAAGTACAGCTATCGTGAGCTTGTTTAATTTGAAGTTAGCTTATTAGTGTGCGACGTAGTTTATATTGAACGTATTTAAGCTATCGTATCTTCAGTTAAGGGTCCGTAGTAGTATCCCCGTGTTATATAGAATCTCACTTCCACGCTCACCACTATTTGATCGCCTATCTTAATTAGAATGTTATTGTGTCTGATTGACATTTTGGTAACAATAAATTAATTAGATTGAAATCATGTCTGTTGATCATTCAGTTTCTCCCACACACCTAGCCGGGTTTGCGGGTAGACAAGGGGTTTCAGAGGCAAGCAGGAACCGACAGGTATTTAAACCTTGCCAAGGAGGCTCAAAATTCACCTCAACTTTCCAATATCCTTATCCTTACCAATGCTGATGCAATAGCTAGACATACACACGCCTCCCATCCATGTAAGAATTACTTCATTCCAGAACTTAATTGCAACCACGTAATTTCAAGTGCCATAGGCAGACTATAAGTACAAGAAACTTTAAAGGGATCAAAATATCCCCTGGTGGCCAAAGAAGTTATAATACTTGTCCTCACTGTCCTGGCATTCAACTTTCTCCTATTCATATTTTTAACTGTCCTTCCGTATTGGCTAAACTCCAAAACACAGACCTAAACCCCCCTGAACATTAACTGCTTTATTTGCCAAAGATCTTTGACATTGTAGAAGATGCTTTAGACGCCTTCGGTGCCATTTAATTTATCTTCACTACTTGGAAAAGACAACATTAATCTAAATGCTAAGTGATGGTTCAATAATGTATTATTTCATAAATATGGGAATTTATTGTGTTCTGCTAATGAAATGCAGAAAAGAGGGAATACAGATGGAAGGATATGGAGAAAAGTCGAAAGTAAAATAAGTTCACTAAAGTACTTCGGAACCACGTCACTCTTGTTTACTAAAAGTAGCAAGGGACCAATAGGAAAAACCAATAGGAAAAAAATAGAAATCCCATGGGTTCCATAGAAATTCCATTCTTTCTAAGAGACGGTGATAATTGTATTGTTGCCATTTAGATTCATTTCGACATTACACAAGGTGTTGCCAAATTCGACCAAAAAAATCAGAGGGGTGATAGTAGGCAGCATGGAGATGGCAAATAAACATAGAGCATGGGGTCGCAAACCACGTTTAGTGAAAGTCGCGATTTAAGATTATTTATAAATATATAAATAGCAGTCATCAGGAGAACAATGAGCCAGACAAAAGGAGTGGCCAAGCAAATGAGGGGATTTGGAATGCCGTGTTAGGGTTGAAGAAAAAAAACCACTTATGCACATTTCCCACTTCTCCTGGAGTTGTTTCAGGTAATAGTGGCCACTGCGCATCAAAACATATGGTGCACAAGCCCATTGTTCGACTCATCTTAAAACCACATATTCCGGAAAGTGGATTGGACGCGGTGGACATGTTATTTTGCTTCCATGCTTCCCGGAACTTAATCCCTTGGATTTCTTCTTCTGGGGTCACTTGAAACCGCTTATGTATGATACGTTGGTGGCTACAGTGGGAGATCTTATGGCATGGATTGTCCTCGCTTCAGCTGACATTGCCAGAACACGACATTTATTTGAAGGCGAGCGACAATACTTCGTCCGTCGGTGTCGACTGTGCTATGACCTACGTGGCCAAAACTTCAAACATTTTCCGTGACAATCACTTGTCATTGCATTTCTAGCGTCCAGCTGGGATGCATTGTTCGTATTATAAGCATGATTTACATTTAATAAATGGATTTCTTATATACTTCTTATTGACCCTTTTCATTCCACTCGACATTACGCCTTTTATAACTGTTTTGGGGAATCACTCCGACTAAACGTGTTGTGTGACTCCATGTTCTATGTTGGTTTATAGTCCCCATACTGCCTACTATCACCTCTCTGAATTTATCGGTCCAGTTCGGTGAAACTGTAGATGATGTTATTCGAAATACAGAAATTTGTTATAGAATGTCAATTTATAACGTTGGGCGCCAACTTATAAGGGGTGTGACCCAATGTAATGAAGGGACACGCAAGGAATGGATTCTTAACTAAGTCCACTAGTTAATTAAAACACGTTTATTATATATATATATATATATATATATATATATATATAGACAAAACAAACATTTACATACATAACTGGAGAGCTGACATTTAGATTACAATTGAAAGGGATCGTCCTTACAGTTCGGAAGCTTGGCCGTCACTGAAGATTGTTCCAGCCGCTAGAGGACGTGGAAGTCTTTCCACTGATAATATGGGAGGAGTCTAACAAAGGATGGTTACAAATTTACATATCCCTGATTTCTTAACATGAATAAGATAACAGTTTTTTTTAAAATTAAAAACGCTATTTCTAAGTTCAACGTGATGCTCATTAAATCAGCAAAAATAGAATAAAAAAATAGTTTATTACTCAAAACTTATAGCCATTTCTAAGCTAAGAAGTTTTTTTGTTCTTTTAATTTTAAATATTTTTTTTCTCTTTTAACTAGATAAAAGAAATAGATGATCAAACACATTTTTAAATAAATTACATTGTGACTTGTTTTTAGAATTGTTAAAATTTTTTTTGCTGTAGATGAAAAGGCATACAAAATAATATAAAAAACACGTTTTTACTCAAGTATTACTCTTAAAATGTAGTAGATTTTACATGAAAACTCACTTGACATTAAAAAAAAAGGGAAAAATGTTTTTTCAATTAACTCTCCATTTTAAAAAAAAGGCCCTCTGATGAATTCTTTTGTGAAGCAGTTATTGTATTATTCAATTGTTTAAATTAATTATACTAGCACTGTACAATAGTAATGTATACAGAAGAAATCAGTAAATTTGGAATGAAAAAAAGTGTTTGCTTAGCAGTTTAGTTAAACTCTATTCAACCTATGATTCAGCTATAATTTTTAAAACTTTCTTCCGTATTTTTTTTTGTTTTAAGCAAAACAAAGAAATATTCTGTAAAATTATTTGTACCAAGTTTATCTCCACTAGAGCTTAGTTTGGCGTAACTTTAACATTTTTCTCATGCTCTGTGTAACATTGTAATAGATAGTATTCAGTTCACATAGAAGAACAATATATTGCTAAAGATAATTAAGTTATTTCTGAGAACTTGAAAGATGGAAAATATCTATCAGAGAGAGAGAGAAAATATATTGAATTGAACAAAAAAATGTTTTTTTTTCTAAGTTGTTATCTAAATTTAAATTAGCTGCGTAGATATCAAGTTAAGAAAAATCTCTTTTAAGGATACAATATAATAACAAGGTAATAAAAAGGTAAAAACGAGGTAAAGGTAAGACAACTAAAAGGTAAAAACGAATCGCTTGTTAGATAATTAACAAAAAGTATGTTTGCATCTTTTTAACAAGTGTAAATAAGAATAATTTGGTATCTAAAACATGTATATTGCTTTGTACATCGTTTTAAAAAAGCTTTATTACATTTATTAATAGGTCTGAAGAAGGATTTATTTCAGGAAATATATGCCTAATTAAAATAAAAGAGAGTATTTAAGCCTCTGTATAAAGATTAGTACATCTGGATAAAATTAATTCTCTTTAAATGCCAAGCATATGCATTAAATACATTTTATAAATGGCAATAATGATAGTTTCCATAATAGTTGGCATTAATTTATGATACTTTTACAAATGGTAAAAGAATAAAAGAGTATGTGTTTTTCCAAAATCATTAATAAATATCTCTTTTTCATTTTTTAAAAATATTATTTTGTTTTTCTCGATACTTTTCAATTAAACATTTTAAAAAGCCTCTTCGATAATTAATAGTTTTTTATTCTTCGATTATTTAATCGCTTTTTCATTTTCAGAATTAATAGTTTTCATGTTTTTGGTAGATATTTATCAAAATTTAACGTCCACTGGAATTTACTTTTCTTTAAAATTTAAATTTAATGTTCTAAAGTAATTAATCAAGAATTCGTGTTACCCTTAGCTACTGAAAATATCAAATTTATTATTAATGGAGATCCTTTATACTGAAGATTATATATAAGTAATTTATTAATAGAAAATGATGCCCTTCCAAGCATTTTTTGAAACAAAAGAACTTAATTTATTCCCCGTGTGTGTGCTCTAATTATTTAGATAAAATGAAAAAATTCCCGTTACAATTTTAATGAAAACATGGATATTCAATTTAGTTTTTAATTAATGAAATAACTATTTAAATTCCTTAATAATAGATTTATCTGAAGAAAATACAGATTGACATCATATACCAGCGCTTCTCAAACTTTCTATATATGTGCGACCCAATGTTAAATTATAATTTTCATCACGCTCCCCTCATCAACAATTATGTATTGAATGTAATAATAATGTACTTTTGATGCTAAATCTAAAATGCGATTTTAATTATAAACTACACAAATTACCAAGATATGTGTTATATTTTGTTTATGACAAGCCCATGGAAGTCACTAGTAATTACTTAACTTGCTTTTTGTTTAATATTGATGTATGAATGATCAAATAGTTTTTGCCGTACTGATACATTTATAAGTATCTTACATCAGTGTGAATACGTATTATATTTTTTTATCATGTCAGAATGCATTTTGTTTTGCTTCATTTCAGTAAATTGATAATTAATTTCTAACCTTTTATTTCGGACTTTTCGATGTGTTCGCGCTCCCCACGTCAAGTTATCGCTCCTCCCTAGGAGGGCGCACCCTACGTTTTGAGAAACGCTGTCATAAAAATTAAATAACTAAAAATTAGTAACTACTTTGCTTATGTCAAAACGCGTTTTGAGAAACGCTGTCATAAAAATTAAATAACTAAAAATTAGTAACTACTTTGCTCATGTCAAAACGCGATTGTATTAGAACAGTTATCCCCAACCTTTTTATCACCGCAGACCGGTCAACATTTGGTAATTTTACTGCGGCTTCTCTTGGAAAAGGGGGGGGGATGTGTTTGGGTATTGGTGCGACCTTAGGTGCCATATTACAGTTCCCGGTTAAACTCTCGTCCATAGAAAGTCGACCATGTAAATAAAATGGAAATAATTTAATGCTACCCAGTACCATTTGATCCCCAAACTAGTACCAATCCATGGCCCGTGGATTGGAGACCATTGTATTAAAAGACCTATAGTAAACTGAGAAAAAAGAAATGCACTGAACAAATGAACTGCACAATGTATACTTCGTATACATTGCATTAAATTTTAAATTCTGAATAATATTAAACAATAAGAAGTATTTTTTGTAATTCAATGAAGCTTTAGAGATCATTTCTTTTTGAAATAGCGGAACCGAGATTCGTATTATCATGCAAATTTTTAACAAATTACCTCACAAGCTGTTTCAATAAAAATAACTTCAGTGTATTTCTTAAGATTATTAAAGGCAGTAACTTCCTTGCAGAAAAATTACGATATGCAATTGTGTAGGCCTACATAAAGTGATTTGATGTTCAACTAGCAAAGAACAGAGTGGTTTTCTTGTAGGACTATATTTCCTACCACATAATCAATGATTCAGTGAATTAACGACAAGGAATATTTTCTTGGTTCGAAACTGCAAATGTTTAGGAGGGGCTTAGCTGAGACCTACAATCTGTTCTCGTGGGGACATTAGATAATTTTAATTCTTCCTCTAGCAGAGCTGATTAAAATTTCGTTTGCTGTAGATCCCTTTTATGAATCAGCCCGACATCTCAGATAATTTAAAGATTCCTCAATAATTTTAAGACTGCCTCTGCTACTTGTAGACTTTTTTTAGCACTTCATTTTTTCTTTCAGGTATCCGACTACATTAAATTGTGAATTTTGTCAAAAACCGACGAATGTTTTAAGGATTTTATTTTATAGGCCATCTTATTAGCTTTATAAAAATACCGTTTATTATTTTCCGTTCACTAGATCAAAAACTACAAGTGTTTTGGTATGCCATTACTTTAAGAAAGATGTCTTACTTTTAAACGCGTTTGACTCGAAATGTGTTTATTCAAAATGCTCAAACGGGGACAGCGATTGATAAAGAAGTTTTGAAAATAATGAACTGAAATTTTTTGTGTGTTCTGTATAACAGTCGAAGTGTTTTAACCTTCATATTCATCAATCACTGTTTTATTATAAAGTTTGCAGTTCTTTATGTTAATATAATCCCTGTTTATATTTTAAGCAATTTCATATAACTAAGACTTGTATGACTGATTCTATATATGTATTTCCTATTAGAAATGATTTAATTATATTCTCAGAAATAAGTTATTTATTAAGAAATAAAATAAATACTCATTAATTCTAAAGTAGTCGATAAGCGTATGTAATAAATTTATGGAATGCGAATATTCATAGTTTTGAATGCTATAATACTAGTATATTTGTTATGATTTAAATTTTTTCAGAATTTTCAATGAGCCAAACTATCTTATAAAACCCACTAAGAAAGGTTATTTTTACATAAAAAATATTCAATTAAAATATCCCTGATTAAATAACACGATGAAAGTAATCTTCGACTTGGAATAAATATAGAAAAACAGTTTAACAGAGCTAAATGTAGGCAAAAAAAAAAAAAAAAAACTCACGAAATTTTTTTAAAATTGCACTAAATATAATTGTAATATAATTATTCCAAAATCTATGTCAACTATACTATCTACAGGTGATGTTTTTACTATAGTAGAAAAGTGCACTTTATTTATCTTCATAACTGAGTGTTTAAAACACCACTTTTGATATATTTACGTAAACACACACACACACACACAACCTCGGGAAATGTACTCACTCACTGGAAAATGGTAAACAACAGAAGAAAATGAAAATAGTCTAAATAAAACTTTCAAAACAAGTGTCTCATGCATTATGAATTGCTTAAAGCAAATTTCAAAAAAAATATTTATAGTTAAAAAATTATTTGAAAGAAATTCACTTCTATGGCCTTTCTATAAATGCTTTGAAAGGCCATATATATTAAATAAAAAATACTAATAATGATATACTCTTGGAGGATAATAATTTTTTCAACCAAAGAGCATAAATTTGAAACCTAAATTAGCTTTTCCCCCCATTGAAATCAACCATTGCTGTCAGTTTTTAAACAGAGTTAACTCACTTTTTCTCCTTAGTTTTAAATCTACATTAATATTTTTTTGTCATTCTAATCTTGCTTCTATAACTAAAACTTTAAGCTCCAATTAGATTAAATTCTTTAAGAATAAACTTTTTTTGTTGTTTATCTTAAATATGAGTCTAGAATCATACATTAAAATGCTTTTATGTGGAAATTCTACTGTTATTCAAATGCGTATGTTTATTTTTGAACTCTTTTTTTTTTACTTTGTTAATTTTCAGCACTTTTTTAATATCTTATTTTACTTAAGGCTTTGTTAAATTATTGTTTTTTTTTTTTTTTTTGCTTCCTTTCTTTCAAAAAATATAATATGAAAATAAGAGTAGCACAAAAAAAATTAGAGAGAGAAAAAAAGAAATAATAGTCTATAATAATGACTAAGATGCCAGGCTTCTTATATAGATAAGGAAAAAAGATGTTATGAAGAAAAAATGTTAAAAAAATAGTCCCAAAGAAAAATGGAATACTCGGATCGAAAATGTAAATAATAGTTCAGAGAAGAATCATGGTATAGAATCTCTTATTTTTACTATCCACATATTTCCAGAAATTTTTTTTGTTCTAGAATGCTAAAAGAACTCCAGTTTTTGTTCCTTTTTAATAATACTCTTTAGAATTGAAAGTTATGTTCCGTAAATATTTTCTCACAATGGTAAATCTTAGGAAAGATAATTTCTGTTATAGTTAGCAATAGGATATTTTCTTTTCCATTTTATATAAATTCTTTTGGGAATCAGATTATCAGAAAAATCATTTAATAATACTTCCCAAAATTGGAAAGACCATATATGTTCATTAAAGGATCAATTTGTTAGACATACTGTTTTTTGAGACGATGGAACGAAATAGGATATAATTTATGTACTAGAAAAGTGAAAAAAAAATGTTAAAGGGAATTTGAACTCTTTTAAATCTGTTAAAATGAACAAAAAAATTGAGAAAGATAACCTTTTTTTTTTTACCATCAGTTTGAAATTTCTATTAATTTATAATGATATATCAAATTTCATTTGGGAGGCATACATTTACTGAAACTTTTGTCAGTAATAATTTTAATTATATTTCTCTTTACAAATAGATAATGACTTTAATAATCACAAATGTGTAGATAAAAAATTAAATGCATAATAATATAGTATTAGAATGTAGAATTGTTTTGATATAAAAAAAGATTAATTATTTGAAAATGAAGAGTTTGAAGACAGACATGCGAGAAAATGCTTTGATTTTAATTTCCCAATTTTAGTTCTTTCATATATATTCCAATTAGCTCAAGAATATATAATATAATATATGGATATAATTCAATAAATTCAGTACTCTTCAAAATTGATACAAAAAACGAAATCTATATTGCATTAACATTTTTATGTTAATGTTGCCAATATTTAGTTTTTAAAAAATAATAATTATATTTAAGCCGTTCGTTATAACTTACAAAGAAACAAATTTTGTATCTAAGGTTATTTTTTTCCGCCTCTGAAGACAATTGATAAGCTTTGAAGACATTGAAATAATAGAATTCAGTTTAATTATTCCACAAATCGCGTACTGTACTTGTATTTTTTTCTTCATGAAAACATATCATTAGAATCTGAGATAAAAAAAGTACTTATTCGAGTAAATTACTACATATAAAATAAATTAAAGATTGAAGCTCATAATTTATTGGGAGGAAAACTATTATTAAGAAGGGATTTTTAATCAGAAAACGCTGTTGTTGCTTCTAATCCCACCTGTCTGACGATATCAGATCAAGCCCACAAAATTCATCGCGGCGAAGGGCTAGACGTGCGCCTGTCGTTAGCCATAGCTTTGAGCGCCATACAGGTGGCTGAACAATTTGGCTCAATTCCACCCCAATTTTGAGGGAGTACTCCCTGGAGGTGGTCTAATACCTCCCATCTCTTTTCCTCTTCCACCAACTTCACGAGAGAACTTGTGGCTTGATGGCTATTTAGACTACCCCTATGCCACAGAGGCACCATACATTTCCAAACAATCATGCCTTCTCCTAGATTCGAGCCCCGGTCTTACGGCATAGCCGTCAGCATTACTAACCACAATACCGGATGGGCGACGCAATCTGAAAACGTTTTACTATTTATTATTTTAAATAAGTAGTTGCATAAATAACAAAAGAAATACATATTATTCAGTAGTTACTGTAATTCACCTTTTAATAATTGTAAGCCGCCCATCCGGTATAGAAGTTAGTGAAGCTGACTGCGGTTCCGTAGGGACTGGGTTTGAAACCCAGAGAAGGCATGGATGTTTGTGTTGTAATGCTTTCTTCAGTCTGTGCTGTATGCCCCCGTGTGATACATTGCGTGGTGCACGAGATTTATAAATGTTAAAAATAAATAAATAATTGTAATGAGTAACGTGAGACTTGTGGGTAAGCTGATATTTTCTATGAGGTTCTTGAATTAATTTTGATAACAATATCAAGATGCAACGCCCTTGCTCCCTAAGTCTGATTAACCGTCCTCAAGGGTTGCGTAATCATAAAATTTAGACTCAGACTTAACATGACATTAAAAGTAGTCTCGATATGGTATTTAAAACACCAAAAACTATATATAATCACAGATACAACTCTCTAATCAACTAGCAATTTATTAACTACTCGGCTAACTTTAAGTGTGAGGGAAAGATCAGTTTAACTATTCATATCTAAATTATCAAAATGCACTTACCTGTAAGCACCAAACTAATTGCAGCTCACTGATATTGATCCTTCAATAAGCTGACGATGATTCTCACAGTGACAGCCAAATGGGATCCGAATCAAATTGAAACCTAGTCAGACAATCTAAATAGGTAAGATTTACTTTAATAGTAGATAAACACCAGGCAAGGAATTTCTATCTAGCTGATAGAATAATTATTATATCCCTCTGGTATGTAAATATTATCTAATTCTATCTATATAACTGCGCATTACCTCGCTTTATATATTATAAACTCATCCACATGTATTGTTTACTTTCTAAGAAGGTGTGACCTCAATCATCGAATGGTCATGGTGGCCGACGCCGTCGATTCTCAGGTTCAGAATCCAAATGCCCCTGAAGACACGCATTGTACAAGGACTGATGCACGATAAATCTGGAGAGGCTCAAAGTCCTCCCGTTAGCGTGGTAGGGAAGTTCGGAGAGGGGTGACACCTCAGGTGTCCTCATCAATTGACCAGGGTCCAAAATTACAAGGTCTGACTCTCCAATAGCTATCGTCGTGCTTTACACCGTGATCTAAATCAAATTAAAATTCTTTCTATAAATGTGTATTTTCTCAGCATACATTTTATTTTTTCAATGCGTTTTTATACTCCAACAAAAGCCATTAAAAAGTCATTTGTAAATTTCATTTTCAGATATTTATTCCTCTCTTTTAATAAATACTTATTTCGAGAATTTTACTCATCAAAAAGCGAATTAATTTTTAAGAAATGGACCATTCGTAACCTGATATTAAATTTACGTGTTCGGGAAAAACATTGTACACACACGCATATGTATATTTAATTTATAAATTTTTGTTTGAATAACTCTAGTATAGTATTTTTTTTAACTTTCTGTAACGGAGAGAAGGAAATGATCGATTTTCTTTAAGATAATACTTTTGAACATTTATAAAAACACATTTCGAATTCATACACAAGAATTTATATATGATTATGTAACATAATTTACAGATAAAAACCAGAAACATTTGGAGTGTGAAATTTAAATTTTGCGAGCGAATTTTGAAACAATATGTCTTAATTTCTCATATATATACTAGTTTAAAATACCTTTTCTTTAAATCAATTTTTAAAACGAATTAAATCAAATCTTATCAATTTAACTAAATACTCCATATCGACTAAAAAGAATATATTAAAATAATGCTTTCTTAATTTGGAATCTTCCACAAAGATTTTTTAAAAATATGTAATTCATTACTAATTTTTCTCATGTTAAGGTATCCGACTGGGGTTGCGACAACTTTTTTCTTAAAAAAAAAAGGAGGTATGGGGATTTTTTTGTTATTTTTAGATTTGTTTAGTGCATTTTAAGAAAAATGTACTAAAATTAAGAAGAGAAAAAGAAATTACTATTACTAAAATGGGAAAAAATAGGTAAAAATTGACAAAAAATAGCATAAACGCGGCCCATTCTGTGTCAAAGGTTTATGAACAAATTTTCAATTTTTTCAATCTAATGTGTTGCTATATTATTCAATTTTGAAATGACCTTCAGGATAAGAGATATTTTCTTTTTTACAAAAACTAGAGCACTTTATCTCGGTTACTATATGAAAATGCTTAAAAAGACAGTGATTATATTCACATAAGGGGCTGTAAATTTTGTAATGAAACAGTGATTGATAAATCTGAAGGTTAAAACACTTCTACTATTACACAGAATTTACAGAAAAAATTTCAGTTAATTATGTTCAAAATTTTTTGAGCAATCTTTGACCCCGTTTGATTATTTTCAAAAAATCACATTTCGAGTAAAACGCGTTTTATATTATGACATATTGCTTAAAGTAATGGCATCTGCTTTTACTAAAACACTCATAGTTTTTGTTCTAGTAAAAGGAAAATGATAAACTTGGTATTTTTATAAAGCTAATAAGATGGCCCATAAAATAAAATCATAAAAAAATTGTCAATATGTGGTAAAATTCACAGTTTTAGGGTAGTCGGATATCTTAAATAAATACATTCGGTGGTAAAATTAAGAGACCTTGCACATTTATGTTGAATGTCTGAAAAAGTAATGAATAGATTCTAATAAAATTTTGTATGAATATTAAATTATAACAAAAAAAAAAGACATGTGTACCATTCAAAAGCCATTTTACGTACACATGATTATAAGTAAAGATCACGTTAAAGGGTATCCAAAACTCAAGTTGTTTTATTGAATTCAAAATGAGTCTTATATGGCAGCGTTTCTCAAACTGTGGGGTGTGATAACCCTACAAGGGGGGGGGGACACGAGCATATTAAAAAGTCGCAAAACAAAAGATAATTTAAAGAAATTATTAACTTACTGAAAGTAAACTAACAAAATACATTCTGCATAATAAAAAATGAAATACATATTTATACTAATATAAAACACTTGCATATCAGTGCTACACAATGTAAAATAATTTATAACAATACTAAGTTAAGAAAAAGTATTTAATAATTATCACTGGCCCCATGGGCTTGTCATACATAAAATTATATGCAAAAATGAACACTTATTTTGTTAATTTGTACAGTTTTTAATTCATTTCTTAAAAGCCGGCTAAATATTATGTGACACGCTCCGCAAGGCCACCATTTTCCAGGCAGGCACCTGTATGTGATGTATTGGGGTGGGTGGGTGGGTGGGTGGGAGAGAAATAAATAAGCAATTCTTCTGAAATAAGTAAATCCTTCGTGAACACTGTCAAGGTCATTTTATTGCATTCCAAAGCCTTCGGAATAATTTTATACAACACAGTTCACAGGAAAGGTGGAAAGACGTATCTATACGTCCAGAGTAATTAACACACTGACTGGGCGAGACGTTTACATACGTCGGCGGCACTAAAGAGGTTAAAGTTGTATTGTAGCCTTAGCGTCAAAATTATTGAATTTAATACATTGTTATTTTAAGGAGGGGAGGGGGGGGTGCGATGAAAAACATGATTGAATATTGGGTCTCAAGTGTTGAAAGTTTGAGAAACACTGTTATATGGGGTAGGCGAAACCCTCTCACAACCAGACAAGCCACATAACATGACAGCATACTGAATAGGAGGCAATTGAGGCAGTCGATTCCACTTCCACTTCCATTTCTGCAACAAGACAGTTTTTATCTCCGCAATATCGGCTCAATGGCTTGGAAATAGCGTCTTTTCCTCATAAGCGCGATTATGGTTGGAGTCATAGATTTTCTGGATGCGAAAATCTGAGGCACGCATGTCGTATAAATATGTGGCATGTAAAAGATGCCATAAGTATTAATTTGGCTTTAATATTCTCAGCAAAATTAAATCATTGCATTATTTAGAATCCGACGAGAGCTTCAATTGAAATAAATTCAGGAGTCAAAGTTTTTTAGTTAGAGTCGCAACTAGATGGTGCCACCATTGAAATAGCTCTCACAAAGGGGGGACTAACCGCGTCTGCAAAGGCTTGTGTTCCAAAATGCAATCCTATTTGAGAAAAATCTTCGGAATGGTTTGAAAAGGAAAACGGCAGAATGCAATTGTTGTCCCTAGAGCGTCCTAGATGAGCTCTATAGCAATGTTTCCCAACCTTTTTATCACCAAGGACTGGTGGCCTACTGACCTACTGGTGACCTACTTTTACCACAGCCTACTGAGGAAGGACGTTAAATTGTTTATATTTCAGATTGCTCTGGCTTAAGAACTTCAATTTAATTATATTTAAATATGCCGTCAGAATAAAATACAGTGATACAAAAATGAATATAAAGGGATTTAACATGGAATATAAAGTGATTTTCTAGGAAAGTAGTACAAACCCTAGAGAAATACACCGTAGAAATAAAAATGAAATAATTTAATATACCCTGGGCTGCTCGGTACTATTTGATCCACGTACTGGTACCGGTCCACGACCCGGAGGTTGGAAACCACTGTACTATAGGGTCAAGGACGAGGATCTCATTCACTAATCCATGCGGCAAATATCCTCCCATTTCAGGTAATGGTTGACTAGTTGAGCCTGTTGTCGACCATAATAGGAACCCAGAATAAACTGCACCCCTGAAAATTAGAAAGGGTTCTAAGACCTCTTTTCTATACCATGTAGAATTAAGTGTACAGTTGTCAAACATATATATAAGTGTGCAGCCATCCAATATAAACGATGATTTTTTCTTGATGAGGGCGGGATATTGTCGTGCCAGTGGACTTGGATCTCTCCAGATCCAAGTATGCGAAGAATTAGAGGCCATTTTGAATCGCGACTCACCCATAAAACGCTCTTTGCTTCTCTGAAATCTAGTTAAATTCGCATGTTGCCAGCTCCTTGCCAAAAGTAAGTTGCTGTGTGTCACAATGAACGTTACGTAAAAGGTTTTCTGGAATGCAGCACTCTCTCATGAATTTTCGGGCAACTATAGACCATAAAACGCATGTTACAAAGGCAGCATACAGATCACATGATAGCTGTAAAGTGGTACAGTAATCTTGGGCTGATAGTGTAAAACATCGGCATATTGGATCAAGGTAATCTTGTCCTGGTCTTGTCGATCTTAATGTAATGCCATGAAAGAGTTTCCACAAAATGCAGACGAAACTACGTGTTACATTGATCTCTATAGCCACCTACGCTTTGATGCTTTTAATCTACCAAACTTTTTTCTTCTCATTCCGTTATCTATACATTTATTTGTAGCTACTCCTTTTATCTAATACTTTACAAAATTTACCCAACTCTTGCGAGAAACACGGCAAAAGACGTGGAGAAGTAGGAGCAACAACCTCGACAACCCTTCGTGCACTTATTTCTCCTATGTCAGTACAAACATGTTTTTCTGTGTCTGTTTAAACCATAATCTATACGAAACCCCCTTTAAAAGGAATTATTAAAATCGTCTTCACTTTTCACAAATGATAAGTTATAAAATCGACCTAGAGCAGAAATTCGTGAAAGGCCGTGAGAAATTAAAGTTATAAATAACGAATGTCTCATTTTCAAAAGGTACTTAAATTGAAATGTTCAGTATTAACGCTAAAATGTCTCACTCAACAGAAACGAAAAAAAAAATTAATCATTTTAGTTCTTTATAGTAAATAAATAGTAGAAAAATAAATAATTTTCAAATATATATTGTCTGTTAAAAATATATATATGAATCAGAAAGGAGAATACGTATAACAAGGTCCTGTGTTCGTAGGCTTTGCTAAAGAGCACATATAATCTAACGGGGATAATGATTTTAAGAATAAAAATGGTTATAATATCAGGAAAAATAAATAGAATTGATGATACATTGAAACAACATTTAACAAAAAAATACTATTTCGATGTCTGAGCACGATATTTATTTTTAAAAATCAGTTGTTAAAAATAAAAGTCAATTTGTAGTATGTGTGTGTGGCACACAACTAATAACTATTACTCGTAAATTTCGAAATTTATATTACTTTAAAAAATTTTGCAATGCATTTTTGAAACAGAAAAGATTTATTCGCCTCGAAAATATTCGGTTTTCTACCAATGTATCAGTTAGTAAGAAATTATTTTTAATTATTTTTAATATAACTCTTAAAAAAAAGTTGGTTGCATTTAAAATGCGTATATAAATGAGTCTATTTGTGGTTTAATGATTCAATTAATCCTGATTAAATGCATATACTTAAAATTTAAACCCAATGTTAAAACCTCTAAGGCTCCTTAAATTTATCCCACTAAAACAATACTTTAAACTAGAGAATTTAAACTTTGTAACAAAACTATTGTAGTAAGTGTAAGTATTTTTTTTATTCTTGGGTTTTAATTAAAGTTTTAATCAGATAACATTGCTTTGGGGTAACATACACAAATAAAAATATATACAAAGTTGTTTTACTTTGGAAGAAGTTGTTAAAACAGACAGACATTTTTCTAACCAGTTTGAAATGGACGCTGACTGAAGAAATTCAACTTAGTTGCAATTCGTCTTCAGGCATATGGGTTGCGAAACACAACCATCAATTCCTTATCTAGATAGACTAAAATGTTGAAATGAGACGAAGGTAGTAATTTTCATGTAACAAATTAAAACATTGTCATTGGCTTTTGGGACTGAGTTCAGTGGGTGTGTCTACAGACGATTCGCTTGGTGAAAAAGTTGGAGTTTTCTGTTTGGCAGAGTGCTGAGACACAGCTATCTGATTGGTTTCCTGTGTGGGAGAGATATGACCATCATTGACTACCCAGTGTGTTCATGAAAGCTGTAAATGATGTGTTAGAGTGAACATGTCCAGTAATATGTACAAGAAAGTGGAATATGTAAACAATGTGTGTGAACTAAGAACATATTTTGTGTACATAGTATAAGAGTGCTGCACTTTTTTTTATCATTATTCTTTTTGCAAAATGTAGATATTTTTCGTGCTTAAATTGCCTTATTGATTGATTAAGTGTTTAATTATGGCGTGTTTTGAAGCAACACGAGGGATCAGTATATATTTTTCATTTTGCTGTGTGAATGAGTGAGTGAGTGAATACTAACGTCACACTGTCCAGCTACACGAGGGCTTTTGGTAACAGACCTCGTAATTTTGAACCATGGCCAAATAACGAGGACGACACCTGAGCTGGTACTACACTCTCTTAACTACCACACCACTCCAACGGGAGGACGTTTGAGCTCTCGACAGATTTAAAGTGCATTGCTTCCCCACACGGAGGGTATTAAGCTGCACTAGGCTCGAACTCATGACACGCAAGCCACGATTCCTTTACCTTTGCCACTAGGTTACCGCGGACTTGCTGTGTGAAAGTACAATTATAAAACAATATCCTTTACCAGAAGAAATTTTTTACGAGAAATTCAGAAAAAAGTATCATAAGATTTAAAATAAATTGAATGATTGATTGTTTGTTAACGACTTACTCTGAATTTACTCGAGAGTTATTGGTGACAAACCTGGTAAATGATGAAGTCAAACGCCGAAAACGACACTTGAGCTCTACGAGCTCTACACCATGACACACTTTGAACTTTTATAGATTTAGTATGCTAAGCCCTTCTACAAAGTAAGCAAAATAAAACTACTAAATATTAAAATTTGAAGCAACTGATTTTTCAAATGTCCTTAAATTTTAAATCTCTTCAAAATCTTACAACCATACATGTTTTTTCTTACATTGAAACAAAACATACTTCAATCTCGCTAGTAAAAAATTGTCCAATGTATTTTTTCCAGATGAAAACACAAGATGCCTTTGCTTGTACATTTATGAAGCTTTGTACCTTTTTATGAGTCGAAAGATATTCAATATAATGGAGAAACATCCTCTAATAATACCTGCAAAGGGCATCTGGAAAGCGAAATAAAGCGGGAAACACTGTACAGCATTAGTGGAATACGTAACGGAGCTAGAACAATTATGGAACCCTCTCGTCCATATAAATCATTGAAGCCACACAGAAAATTTGTGCCATTGAATCTCTTATTTCCATCTTGTTGCACGTATTTCTTCTATTTCTTTCTTCTACTGCACAGAAATACTTTTATTTACTTCTTATATTCTCGAGAGTGTTATTTCCCATGTCGTAGTACCTTATGCCGGGTAGGAAAAACAAATATGAAATCGATACATTTGAAACTCTATACGGTGCAACTTAATGTAAAATAAAAGGAAAATTTCCATATTGCAAATAATTTTGCAATTCTTTGCTGGATAACAATAAAAAATTCTTTCAGGATTCATAAAATCGTTTTTTTTTTTGGCACAGTTCTTGAAACTTAAACTGAATAATTAATGTTATGGTCTTTTTTAAAAGTATTTCTAAAACACTAAACAATATTCTTAGGCCAAAAAATTCAAAGTATTCTAATATCATAAAATACATGTGATGATAAATTGATATAAATAGCAGAAAATACACAGCGAAAATCTCATATTTCATATTTTGAAACTAAACATAAAAGAAACATTTCTTATTTAATATATGCAACAGAAAAAAATAAAATTAAGTGTAGTAAACGTACACTTGAGTGGGTCATCCCCCCCCTTTTTTTTGTTGTCCCCTTCGCTCACTGCTTTTTAGGAAAGCTGTCTTTTTTTTCCAATGATACTGATTTACATTTTCTGATATGTCTAGGATACTCTACTCTTTATTTTAAAGTCAAGCCTATAATTCAGTCAAGTCAACGCTACATTACGTTATAATGTCTTGCAAGATCAATCATCTTAACTTTCCCAACCCATACTATTTTTCTACAAACACAAAACTACAGTTAAAAGAATTGGGTTGACTTAAAACTATAACAACCGATGATTAAAAACATGAATTTGCACAAATTTTGATGTTTTTTAGTTGCAGTCCACGGCCGGCCAATCGATATTCACATGGTGTTACATAAAAATGCAAAGATTCGCCTTTGAAAATGTCAATCTATTTTTATGGACGAAGCTTTATTTATATCGCGATGATATGATTTTCAAATTTATAATAACTATCACTGCACTCTTATTACGAAAATCGCAGGAATAGAGGCTTCTTCGTAGAAATATTAAATTTGCAACTCCACTGTTTCGGGTATTTTACAAAAATACGCATATTTGTGGTTGAAGAGCGGCATCTCATATTGTTATGTGAAACACTGCACTTTAAAACACCTTTTTGAGAAAGAAGCTTTGGCAAAAAGACACATAGATTAACGAACAATAGAACACAACACATTAACTAATTCACTCAATATCATGAATTCGAAGAAGTCCCTAACTATGATTATGGAACTCTCGAGGAAAAAGAATGTACGAAAACTCATAATATTAACGGGAAAAAAATAAAGAACAAAACAGCGAAAGCAAATAAGAGAAAAACTATAAAGTGAAAGCGGCAAGGTCTATACAAAAAGTAATTATAAATTTGTCTCTATAGTAATATTTGTTTCTGGCGAATTCTATATTTTTATTCATTTCTGACGAATTACTATTTATTTCTGGTGAATGATTCCATTAGGACGTTTGCTCTACGTACCAATAGCTTTCTAATGGTATCCTATTTATCAGAATCGGTGATGACCCTTTGAGAACATCTCTTGTAAGTTAAATACCAGCGCTTTTAATTTGGTGTATTTTTAGAACTGTTAAAAAATAAAGTAGTTATAGTGACTTATAGAATGTTAAACAAGTATTTGGTTATTTCTAAATTTTAAATGAGGACAAAAAATAGGGCCCCTAATTGTAAAGTACACATGCATTATATTTACAAAAAGCATATTTTATATCTAAATTAATTGAAAGCTAAATCACACAAATTACAAGTAAAGATCATACGATGTCCTGCCATTTTCTGTCAATTAGCAAAACTACTCTTGAAGAGAAATAACAGAAAGTCCATTCAAACCGTCAATAAAGTTTCGAGTATAAACTATCAAGCGTTTTTTTTTATCTAGAGACGAAGAATTCAATTGAATTTTTTTTAAAAATCTGAGTTTATTTTGAAATAAAATTAGATGAAAAAATTGTATCATCTGGTTGTGTCATATGTTCTAACTCAATTATAAAGTAATTAAATAATAATTAAAAATACTTTGTTACCATATATTTAAAACTAAATATTCTTAAAATTTAATTTTACCTTTAAATTTAAAGTATACACCTTTTATTTAAAATGATCCCCTTTTGACTTTACTCAGGATTTAGTCTCTTTGGTCAATCATCTATCAAAACATGCACTACATCAATGAGAATTTCCATCACTGCTTTCATTAAAGAACGTTCAAGACTGTTCAAATGTTGATGCCGTTAATGGAACATCTGTTCGAACGATACTGACCACAATTTACAGTCTAGTGGATTTAAATACGGACAGCTAGAAGGCCAATCTTTATATTCTATAAAATCCGAAAAATTCTCTTTCAACCACCGCTGAATCATCCTCGCCTTGAGAGTGAGAGCTGAGTCCTGCTGAAATGTCCAGCCATTTCCATTGATCAGGTTTAAGTTCAGGGGTTTCATATTGGTTATATGATAGTGCCTTGATGAACTTTTGCCATGGAGAACTATGCTTTTAAAGCAGACATCCCACCAAAGTATTACTGAAGCTGGATAAGGAGCTCTGTGTGTACGCGTTCCTTCTTTTTCAGTTTCTTGTGTACTCCTCGCGTATGCACGGTGTGACGTTTGGGGAAATTGACGGTTAGCGTGAGAGTTAAGAAATTAAATAATTGATTTATTTCGTCCACAGCTATTTTTTAGCTATTTTTACAAGTTATTCAAATTATTCATTATTTCCAATCTACAGAATATGTTATTATAGAAGGAGGAGGCAAATACAACCGTTATTTCTAGTGTTTTAGAGCAGACTGTCTGTCCATGCTGTTAGGAAATTTTGAAAAATTAAAAATGTATGAAAAATGAGTGTTATGTCTAGAAGAACTAATATTTAAAGTATCCGACTAGGTTCGGAAGCTAATTTTTCAAAAATTGATTTTCAGAATAAATTTATTGTTTTAAAGAACATAAATAGGCTGAAAACGTCATAATTTTTCAATAAATAACATCTATCACCCTTTGTTTTTGAAAAAATATTATTTTTATGAAATTTTAACAAAATTTTTAAAGTTAAGAGAAAGACCATAAATAAAAATAAATTGTACATAATGCAATTTTAGTTTCATTAATATACTGCTTGATCCCTCTGAAATGTCTCAAACCGCAGAATAAAAAATATTTTAAGAAATAAATATTTTATTAGCATTTACATTTGATTTTAATGATTTTTTTATCAAAATGACTGCATGTTCTAAGCTAAAAATGGCTGTAAAATGTGATTAAATATAGGTTTCTTAAAACCTGCCGTTTGTAACACTCTGAAGGGCCCATAACAGATATGTTATAAATTTCATTGAATTTGATTGAATTGTTTTAGAGATATCACGTTTTTCGTACACAAATTATCGTAAAAATTTTATTTTTCAAAAAAAAAATATTAAAAAGTATTTTTATAAGTTAGATAAAATAAATGCTACAAAAACAACTTAAAAAACTCTCGAGTTTTACGTATTAGTCCTTCTCTCAATAATTATATTTCTTTTTTCCCTAAAGGCTCACACAACACCAAACATCAAACACCTAATAAGCCCTTTTTCAACCAAGTCGGATACCTTAAAGAAAAAAGAATTATTCTGTACGACAAATTCTCTTGAAATGCCTCGAATACAAACCTAATATATTTATATGTAATTTCAAATAAAATAAATGCTGTAAATATGTCTCAAAATGAATCTCAGGTAATTTTGAATGAAAAGTTTAATTCTTAAAATAACATTAAAAGGAAAACGAAGAAACTGAATGACGTTACGATAATGCTTTTAATGCAAGAAAAAGAAAATGCAAGAGGAATTTTTTTTCTGATTAAAACAAATCTTAAGAAGTACATAAAAGATTTCTTGAATGGAAATGATTTCTTTGGAAATTGCTAAAAGTGAAGTCAAAACGTATTAGAAAAAAAATTTGAGGTAAATTCAATTGGAAAATTTTTATTACGTTTTGAAAAAATAAAATAAAATTGCATTAATCTTTCTGAATTTTCTCATAAAAGCAATTCGTTTTTATTTCGAGATAGTTTATTTTCAAAATTTCAATTTTCTATGGATAGTAAAAACTCAATTAATAGATTTTCGGAAGAAAAAATAATTTAATCCTCCATCCAATTTTGTTGTTCGAAATAATAAGAGTTTAAATAGTGTAAGCAAATACATCTTTTTAATTATTTACAGTTCTTAGAGATTCGATATACATATAAAGAGATATATGCTTAGAATGCATAAAATAATATTTTAAAATCATGTTTCTTCATTTATTTGTGTACTTTTAAAGAAGTTCTTTGAAATGAGTATTTTTCTAATTCTACTGATCAATTTTTTCTATTGACTCTTTTTAAACGCATACGAGAATAGTTTGAATAATAAAGTATAAAGGTCTTAACAGATTATGGAGCAGCGTCTGGATATGAACAACCCAATTTTATATATGAATATAACTAAAGAGCTATCAGCGACAAAAATAAAAGATTTATTTCTAAGTTTTCGTTATAAAACAAGTAAATTTTAAAACGTACTTAGTTATAATTGCCATCGATAGATGACACTGCTCATGCACCTGTATATTACGTAATATTCGGTGATTGTGAGTGAATGAGTGTTTATTAACAGTGACAAGGACGACTCCTGAGTTGGCAACTCCCCCTCAATCTACCACATCATGCCAGAAGGAAGACATTGATTTGATATACGGCCCACAAAAGAATATTTAGAGAAATCTTCAATTTATATTCTTGTACCCACGGCAATTATAGCATGCAGTACACAAATATCAGTTTGCAAATTAACACATTTCTCTTTCATATGATAACGGTGTTTTCAGTTTTCAAAGATTATTGACAGGTATTGAAATAACTGTAAGTAAGGAGCAAAAAAAGGATGAATTCTTCGAAATAGTGACTGGAATTCGAGAATGCGAAGTAAAACAAAACGCTATATTATTCCAATATATTGGCGAATAAAGAATATGAACCTTTCGGGAACATCTTTATACTTTTATAACGTTCTCATTGTATCAGGAAAAGTAAATACTGAGACCTAAAATGTTCTCCAGATCTATCAGTGAGCGATTTTTTTCGTGCACCAAACAGTATTTAGTGCATAAGCTGTCAAAACACTATATTGGATGAAAACTAACTATGGATGACACACTTCGCGATAGAAATACAGCTTACAGGAGTAGTTCTTAAACTCAAATCCCCAGACCTCTGGGAATCCCCAGCTTTTTTTAAGGGAAACCACTTTTTTCCAGTTATTCTTTATGTTTTGTAATAACAACTTTTTAGTTATTCATTTTAACTGTGAATCTGTAAAGTCGTTTTTAGACATACATTTACTCTTCGTAAATATTCTATTCTGGAATCTAAAATTCTATTGCATTCAAATAATACAGCACATTCAATAACTCAAATTTTTATAAGTCTGAAAAATTATGATTTCTTCAAATGAATATTAAACTTTTAACAAAAAATCCTTTTTTAAAATCGGGCATTTCTTTTCTCAAGGAATATTATGAAAAAGGATTAATTTCTATATTAAAATAGATCTAAAAGTATTCAATTGAACTTATTTTAATAATATTATCTTAATTTACTTTATTTATTTCAATCTAAAATGAAACTTTATGATATAAAGGAAGTATAGAGAATATATTAAAGTTGTTTCAGAGATACTGATGAAACTATGAAAGATTTGTTCTTGTTTTTATTGCTTCATTTAGAATCATAAATTTTGTTTTATCTGTTCAACTTCTTTCAGAGATCTTACAATTATTTTCCGAAGTTGCCCTATGCCAATTGATTGGGACCTAAAGCTACATATATCTTCTAGTTTTATACAGAAAAATTTTATCTGAAGAAGTTTGCAAGGGGATATTGATTTATAGACATTAAATAGGATATTATTGTTAATTTTATAGATAAGATTTTACAGTTAATTTTACACTGTGCCTTACACTGGATTTAATTTAAAATATGTCAAGTTTTGATTTAACTGCAGTCATTAGTCCTACATTTACTTTGAATTGCTGATATTTGTTTTACTCATTTACACTCATGCTATTTTGTTTCCTCATACAAAATTTAATTTTTATTATTCTTCTTAAGGTATCCGATTACTTGCGACAACTTTTTTTAAAAAAAATTGAGACATGAGGTTTTTTTTGTTTTTTTTAGATTTGTTTAGTATATTTTAAGAAAAATATGCTATAATTAACAAGAGGAAAAAAATTATTATTCCTAAAATGGGTAAAAATTTACAAAAATAAATAAATGCGGCCCCTTCTGTACCAAAATTTTATGAACAAATTTTCAATTTTTCAATTCTGACGTGTTGCTATGTTATTTATTTTTGAAATGAATTTCAAAATAAGAAATACTTTAATTTTTACAAAAACTAGAACACTTTATCTTAGTTATTATATGAAATTGCTTAAAAAGCAGGGATCATATTAACATACGGGACTGTAAATTTTGTAATAAAACAGTGATTGATAAATATGAAGTTTAAAACACTTCTACTATTTTACAGAACATACACAAAAATTTTCAATTATTTAATTTCAAAACTTTTTTAGCAATCACCGGCCTTGTTTGAGCATTTTCCAAAAAACATATTTCGAGTAAAACGCGTTTTAAAGTACATCTTCCTTAAAGAAATGATATCTACTTTTACTAAAACTCTTGTAGTTTTTGTTGTAGTTAAAAGAAAATATTAAACTTTGGTATTTTTATAAAACTAACAAGTTTATCAGTAAAAAAATCATGAAAAAAATTTGGCAATTTTCGACAAAATTCATAATTTTAGAGTAGTTTCAATAGGTTAGGTTAGTTCACAATTTTACCTTAAGCTTGTGAGGTAAGTAGTTAACTCCGAGGAGCCTATACTTGAAAGATCTCGGAGCGCAGCCAATGAGATAGTAGGTGTTGAAGCCATAAGCAATCACAGATGCAGACATGCTTTAAAGACATGTATTAATTAAGAAGCTTAAGTTATTTTTCGATGGGAAGATCAACACTCGCGATCCAATTACAAAGAATTAAACTCTCTCTTATCTGATAAGAGATGCAGGTCACCTGGAACTATCTTCCGAAACATCCGCATTATTTCGGATCAATAAATCTTTAACATCTACCTGCATCTCTAGCTACATGCTGTTCACTTTGTATAGGAAAAGGGATTTGCATATAACATTTTGGCTGAGGTAGCTGAGCAGTTGTCACAAACTCAAGACTAGAGTGTCACATGAGCACAACTCTTAGTGCTACTGAGGACCCACCGTGTAGAAGTGCTGATACACGTTAAATTTGCTAAAAGTTCTCCTGTTGTCGTAGTATTGTGGTTTAGAGAGTGGTACCAGCTAAGATTTCGTCATCACCAATTAACCGAGGTTCAAAATTACGTGGTCTGTGCCTAATAGCCCTTGTATTGCTTTGTAGAGACACTCTAATAATCACTCAATTGTATATCATGGCTCCTTCGTAAGAAGATCGAAGTTAAAACTAATCAAAACATTAAAAGAAAAAGTTAGTTTAAGTGGAAATCCTAGCCAGATAACCTGTTAAAAGCTGAGCATTTTTATCATGATTTTTTTAAATAAAAAAAAAGTATTTAATTCATAACATGAGAAGTTTTGTATTTGAATCTTGGATGTACACTTGTAATTAAATCCTAAACAGGACAAATTGAGTTATTATAAATGCCTCCAAGACGAGTTTTTCTTTTTTTTTTCTTTTGTAAGAGATTGTCCTATAAAAGTATTTGGAAATCAGAAAATTCAATGCAATAGATAGCATGCTTTGGTTTGATTAATATATGTAGAGTTGTTAACGGAGTGCCTGTTTCCTTGTGGAAACTTAACCTCCTATCGTGAAGATTGGGTGTAGCTTTAGTTGGCTTTACCTTAGCCCAGTACTGCAAAATAATATCGTGAGGATTTTTTTTTTTGATTAGTTAGTTAGAATTGATTATATGGATGTTGAAAAGAAATGGATGTGAAAAGAAAATTTTAATTGAAGGTAGCATTTTGAGTGTTTAGTTTATTCTTGAACTGTGCGCATCGGGGGCCGAGTGCGCTTGCGTGCGGGTTTAATCATTTTTTTAATGAGAGCGGCTAGCGGGAAGACCCGTCTAGTCGGAGTAGGTGCGCGAATGCGAGTTGCCTGAAAATGCAGGGGTTTTGAAGTGCTTTGAGAGAAACGGCGCCGGCCAATTAGGTTGCAGCCTCTCGTGGGTGGGAGGGGCTTCTGGGTGGAAGTTGGAAGTATGAAGTTTTTAGTTTTAGCAGAGGATGTGTTTCTGGGTCTATTTATGAGAGGGTTCAGAGGATATTTTTCTATTCTTTGGATTGCTCTATTTTCGTGGGTGTCGATGTCAGTAAATAATTTGATGGCGATCTTTTTGATCACCTCTCTGATTGGATTGATTAAGAGAAATTTACCATGCAAGTTCACTTGCGGAATCGAGTATATAAACACAAATTTATATAACAGTAATAGTTTCTAAAGGTCTGTAAGCTGAACATTTCAAACAGTGTACGTTAAGTTTCACCTAGTATGAGTGGAACGCTACAGAAATATTAAGATTTGCTTTTGATAACATGACTTTTATAAAAGGAGACTTATTCAGTGCAATCTTTGACAGTCAAGGAGATAGCAATTAATTCCCAATGATGGGAAATGAAGAACGAGTAGCAATAAATCGTTTACTTAAGTATCGAATTGTTACCATTTATAAAAAAGCAAAAATGTTCCATAGAACTGAATTTAGTATATTGTTTTTATTTGGAAAGAGATTAATTAATTTTTATTAACGTTGCAGCGACCACTTATCTCCCAAGTCGCAAGCAACAAGGACATGAATAAAAAGACTTAGCGACTGGCTCGAAAAGGGATACCTTTTTGTCCTAGTCGTCTAACGCGTACTCGATGCAGCTGCTAACAGGCAAGTTGGTGATTCAAATAAACACTTTTGCCAAGGTCAACAGCTAGTTTCTGAAGTGGTGACCCGGACATGATTTGAACACAAACCCTTAAAATGTATAATTATACTTTAAAAATTTTTCTATATGCTTCATAATTTAGAATAAGACATTTTTTTTCCTTCTAACAGGCATTGAAAACATATAATTAAAAATTATATTTTTTTATTCATTTCCATCAAAGATAAATAAAACAGTTGGTTACTAGTGTTATATTCCGTGCTGTAGAATGTAGAGAATTCGAAATACAAACAAACACGTGCGTAAAAAGAGATAAATGTTATTTGTTTTTATCAAAAAATATATATATATTACCGATTTTGTTGATTAAGTGTCCTTCATTTCGTATCAATATACATAATTCATACAATGTACACTAAAATATTAAGCCAAGACAGAACAATACAGCTGCATATCTCGTATCTGCGTCATTTGAAATTAGTGGTGTGCTACTCCAAAAATAATTATACGCTTATTTTTGTAGTACAAAACATAGAACAATGACTGCATAATTTTGGAAAACTAAATTAACTGTTGCAAATTCTCATTTATATTATAAGTGCAAAAAAAAAAATCTTTTTGAGAGATGAAATTTTAAATGAAACAAGAATTTCCTCAAATTTAAATCACACATCTCTAAATCTGACGATTAAAATAATTGTATGAAAATTTATCTCCTTACGCTTAGAGTCTGTGAGTGTATGATAAACTTCTCCGAGCGGCATCGAAAATCCTTCCAAAATGTAACTAAGAAGACCATTTGTTAGCATTATTTTGCTGTGTGACTCGATTAACAAATGAATTAGAATGTCAGACAAATTATCAAATGAAGTGCGAATATAATGTAATAGAAACATACGTTATTAAAGCTTTTTGTAGAAAAGAGGAAGAGCAGTTTAAATCTAAATAAAAAGAATATTTTTTTCCAATAAATAATATAGACACACAGTATACATATATACAAGTCGGTTCTTTAGTTTTACAGTTTCAACTTGAATTTTTTTTAATTGGTCAGACACTTAATTCCCCCTTCAAAAAAATTGATGAAAGCCTTTGTCTAGTTGTAATTGTATTATTCAGCTGTTACAAATTAATTAGGCTTTTTATTTATATGAGTATCGTATGCAGACTATTTTGAATGATTCGCCAAAAAAAAAAGAAGTTTTATACAATTTAGTTAAAAAAATTATTCAAATTAGATATGTATTTTTTCCTTAAAACTTCGGACACATTATTATTTTTTTATTTTTCCTGCTCAGACGAAAAAATGCATGAAAAATTCATCATGTTAATTTTTTTGTAAGGTTTCTCTCTTTATTTAACAAAATGTAATTTTTGTTTAACACTTAGTCCCATATTGATCCATTATAACTGGTATCTTCTCTTCGCAATTAATCAGAAAATAAAAATAAATATAATTACCTGACACTATTTGAAGAAAAGCATTCGGAATATTAGTCGAAAAGAAGGCTTTAAATGACTTGTATTTACTTTTATTGTATTGTTTAGTTCCTATCGTTAAGATTAAATTTAATTGATTTAATAAAAATAAATATTTAGCATAAGTTAAACATTCAGAGTTAATTATAAAGTTATTTATGCAATGAATATCTCAAGTAACTGTAAAATACATTACACCCCCTCCCCCTCCTCAAGGCAAGAAGTAACTGTGTTATGTTTTATAAAACTAAGTATCTCATTTGTAACTAAATTAAAGATTTATGAAAACAATTTATTTACCATTTGCTTTCACACATCTTTTTTATAATTTGTTAGGTATTAAAAGTTTTGCAATCGAAATATTTAATTCGCGAAGGTTTTAATATTATATGTGTCATTTTAAACCTCTAGTTAATTCTTATCTATCATATTTTATAAGATTATCCACATTAAAACTCATATTAATGGTATATAAGAAAATATATTCTAGCTTGTTAATTCATGGCTCTATCTTTTATAACCTCTCGTTCTCTATAAAAGCTTTTCATAACCTCGCTTTAAAATCCGTTTTATTTGTTATAAATAAATCTTCTTTGTCCTAGTTAACGTTGCTGCTTTAAAAAAATTTCACATATCTAATCTCTTCTGTGAAATCCCAACCATACATTTTTAAGTTAGTGCACTTTAAAAAAAGATAGAAGCAAAAATTTCCGCGATTGTTAAATCTTTTAAGAACAGAAAAGTCAAAAAAGTTACCTCAGGGTAATGTAAATCCACTAGTGAAAGTAAGATTTCGTACAAAAAGAAAAGTAAATAATAAGTAGTGTTTCCGTGATGTTTTAAATATATTAAACATAATATTACGCAATTCTTTTCTTTCTTATGCATTATTCATTCTTAAGCTCTGGCGTCAAATTCTTCAAATGTATTTAAATGCTCGCAGAAACTTTAGAAGAAAATATTTTCATAATTATCAATATTTAAATCACAAAGATCATTTAAAACATACTTAAAAATAGAAAAGTTGTTTTTTTTTCTCTAAAAGATCTGAATATTTTTTAAGCGAAATTACACTAGACTTGCACATTAGTTATTTTTATTTATTTATTTTTTGCTAGTATAAATCTTGTTAAATGTAAGAGTATCGAAGAGAAGTCTCGAAAGAGGTGGATTGTAACGGAAAAAAACACAAGATGAAATGAATGCTGTATTTTACAACAAATAAGAAATATTGATTTCCGTGTCTCTTCAACGCTTCTTCAGATCTGTATGAAGGTTATTAATGATAAAGCTTGGTAAAAATTTGAAACATTCAATTCCTAAATTTGATACTACAGTCATGGTAGCCTAGTGGTTAGAGCATCGGACTCCAGACCGGAAGGCCTGGGTTCGATGTCCGATGCCACCAAATACCTACCAAGTACACATGGAGTACGTGCTCGTTAAATCAGTGGGTCCGAATGGTGTCGCCATCTATCACCTTATGAGGCTCAAAGCTTAAGCTAACGACAGGCGTAGATCTAGCCCGTTACCATGATGAATTTCGTGAGCCTCGATCTGACTACGTCAGACAGGTGGCATAAGCAACAACAACACAACTACAGTCAAGTGATAAGGATGAAACATATCCTGGCACTACACGATTTGTTTGGGATGTAATTGGGATTCGAATCCACAACCGAATTGAATACTGTTGTCTTCCAAAACCCGTCAACTTAAATCAAAGGATTACAGCTGCCAAACCAATTTATCAATATGATTCAGTATACCACACCCTAGGACATTTTTGAAACAATTCGATTCCCGCGATAAAGCATGCCGACTTAAAGAATAGAAGTCAATAATATAGATATTTACAGTTTTATTACATATTATTACGAATTTAGTGTAAAATAGTGTAAATAATCTGTATTTGGATGTGTAATGCATTTACATACCCTATGTTATACTTAATTTCTGTTAAAATTGTAACACATTCGCAAGCAACGACGTCCCTTACGGTTATAATGGAGATTCATTGAGAATTTGGCGAAATCTTGGCGATAGAGCCAAGTTGGCATCATTTTTGGCGACCAAGTTGGCGAGCTCTGGACCCTCTGATTCTACTGGAAATTAGTGGAGAAATCCATTAATTTCACGATCTATGTTGCAAGTGGATCTTTCTCGAAAGATCCGCGAGAAGTATGAATAGGGAGACGCTCACCGAGCTGAGTCAGTCTGGTTTTGACTAGCGATTAGTTAGTATAACTTTTACTAGCGATTAGTAGACTTCCCTTCACCGTGATTACAGATTAGCTTGGCTGTTTAATTGGATGTGCAGTTCTTGTGAATAATCTTTTACATACGTGAATTTTAGACGTGTTTATGCACGTGTATTTTACATACAATTAGACATTTTTAGTTGTGCCTGAGCGCTGTAGAGGCCGCGGTAGCCTAGTGGCCAAGGTAACGGACTCGAGGCAGACATGTCATGAGTTCGAGCCTAGTGGCGCTGAAGGCCCGTTAAATTTGTCGATAGTTCAAACTTCCTCCCGTGGGTATGGTGTGGTAGTTAGGAGAGAGGGTACCAGCTCAGGTGTCGTATCGCTAAATCAGCGGTATAAAAGATGATTTTCAATTAGACATGATTCTTAGCATTCATTAGTTAAACAATTTCTTTGTGGACTCGAAATATTTTTCACATAAGAAAAGACTCATTATATAGATATGGTGAATCAAAAGTGGAAAGCAGATTACATACAATTTTCTCTCTCAATAATTCACAAAATAGCTGTAAATTTATCTTGATAGTTATCTTTCAGATTTCTTCGTAATTTCCGTTAAACGTCCATAATTCTGCAGATGTTTGTCAAATAAGGTCCATTACAAATTTATCAACTTCCGTATACTCAAAAACTGACAAATTTGCAGAATATTGCAGAGTGCCTCTATGAATTGTACCGCGTGACATAGGTTATCAACATCTGAATTACTGTGAACTTCATGATATTACACATATAACGATGTTATTAAAAATTAGGTTTATTCAAAGGAATAGATTTAAATATATTTCAATAGCCGAAATGTACATAAAACTAAAATAAATTTCAATTAAAAAAGGATTTATTCTGATAATTAATATCACTATCTTATTTAATACTTGCTACGATAATGCAACTTTAAAACTTTTCGAGGAACAAGAGTATAAGCATATGAGAATAGTTATGCATTTAAAAATAATCAGCTCTTAAAATTAGTACTTGAAACCAGCACTTCATATAATATTTCAATAGGTTTAATTTATTTACGAGCATAAAAAAAAACAAATTAATTTAATTATATAAAAGTAAGAATAGTTTTTCAAATGCGTGTTTAAAGCAATGAAAAACGAAAAGTTGATTTAAAATGAAAGCTGAATGCTGGACAAGCTTAAAAATACCAGTTAGTAAATCCATAAAATATTAATATACAATTCTCAGAGAAGTATAAGTAGTTCAATGAATAATAAATATCAAAATGTATGTATTTAAAATTAAATCTGTACTGTTCCCTGCTTCATTTAACTGCATTTTATTTTCGATAGTACATGTTATTAAATTTTATAAATTAAAATAACTAAGGAAAACATAAAATTTAATAGGTTATTCTTTATATTTCTGCAGTGTTTAACCTATTTAAATATTAATTTATTAAAAAAAGTTTAAATTTTATTTATAATTATTACATATTATATATAATTTAACAATTGTTTTCAGCTAGCAAATATTTTTCAATTTACAAATTTAATTTTTTTTGCAATTTTATTTAATACTTAATACATAGAAACCAATATCAGTAGCTTCAAAAGTAAAAACATTTTTGGCACTTTTGTTTTTTGTTTCTAATTAATATAAAAGTTAAATTATTCCAGTTAATTTGCTGAACAGATTCAGAAATTTTTTTTTTTACTTAATTTAAAGTGTTGTAAGCTGTTCAAATTTCTCGAAACGCCTTGAACGTTGTGAGGTTATCGATTTCATGTGAAATAATATTTTATAATTAGTTTTTGTGCTTCTGTATTTCTGCTAATATTTATTTATTTAGTTTTTGTAACTATTTGATTATTTAAATAATGCAAAAAAATGGCAGTTAAGAACTAGAGAAAATTAAACGTATGCTACTGCTTAACTTATTCGATTAACTGTATTTTTATTAGCAGTCCGTTAAATGATGGCTCAAAGAAAAAACAAGAGTTACGTCATTTTTAGAATAAATCTGACAAAGTTTGCACTTAAACCACGCTAGGTGAAAAACTGATGACGGAACATGGTTTAAAAATTGGGATGATAATAAAATGTCATTGAGGTTTAAAGAACTTATTTGATATGTTTATTCACACTTTATCCCTATATATTTTTCCGCTTTCTAAGGGTAGAAGTAAGCAATCACACACACAACTTACGTTGGATTTAATTTCCGATTCGGTTAAATCAGCTAACGTTAGTGTGTGGTGTAACATTTCCACTTCGCTTCAGATTCGATCTCAAGCTCAATTTATGCAAGTACGATCAAGTAAGATTTGAATTATTCCAAAGGAAGTAACTAATTAAACGCAATTATACATAATTACTTTATAAATTCTAAATGGCTGCAAAGGCTGGAAACTAGTATTATACAACAGGAATAATCATTGCTTTCAAATACTAGAAGCGATATGTATTTTTGTAACTGACTTATCACTAGATTACGATAAAACGGTGGTATTTTTTTAAAGGAAAAAGTGAATCTGAATATTTTTTTTCTTTTGATCTATTGATTATTTATTAGTGTAGAATTGGAAATTACGTGGTCGCGACAGACCTCGTGATTTTGAGTCCACGGTAAAGAGAAAAGAAGAGGACTCCAAACTCTTACAGCACACCCTCGTAAGGAGCTTCAATTGATTTAACGCTTAGGAACTCTTCTAAACAATGGTTCTCTGGTTCCAGGACTTGAACCCGCTATACGAGAAAGAAAAATTGACCAACATTTCGTGGTCTTGGTCTCTTAACCCACCGTTAGGTGCGTGAATCTCTGAGAGGCATATTAAAAATAATTTTGGTGTCACGTCCACACGGTTAGCCGTAACGCGCCCATCCTTCTTCTATCTGTCTTTTATCGCTCACACTAGGGTTGAGTGCCGAAGATGCGGTCCAGCGCTTCACATTTTGGGCGGCAGAAGCTTCTGAATCTGATAGATGCAGCGCGCCCAACAACGTAATATTTAATAATTTTCCAATTTTTTGTTAATTGTCATGTTTTTCTGTAACATAGAAGGTAGTTTTAGTTTTATACTACAATAACTCGAAACAAATATTTTGCAACTTATTTAAGATTTTTCTTTTGGAAATTGAGATGCATCTGAGAAATGTCGCGAAAAAACGGTTTGAGAGTAACATTCACATGTCTCGTTCCTTACAACTAAAGATTAAAGAGATATCTGAAGTACAACGCACTGTTCAAGACGAAAAACCAAGATAAACAACACCAAGAACAGAAAAGACGAAATACTATTACCCTTGTCAGAAGATCAAGAAAAAAGACTATTAAAATTCTGTTGTGTAAAATGCGAAAAATACATGTGCATTGAACATATAAGGTGATTTATGAAGAGAGCAAAAAGTTAGCACAAAATGTAAATAGGTAGTGGTGACAGTAATAATTAGCCATTATCTTTGTAATTTTTTTTTGTTTTCTTTGTTTAAAGGGAAATTTCTGATTATATTTTAAATACTATATTACGACGTGTGTAACATACGTATGTAGCTAATGGAGTCAAGCTTGTGCCAAAATAATTTATTAAAATTACTTTCAGCATTAAGTATATTTATTATTATTTGTTTATATATACGTAATTAATGTATGTTTACTGAGTTGGTTTTCAAAGGAGATCTCGGTTTTCGTACATCTTTTTACACTTTGGGGGACTACATTCCTGTTTTTCCCCTTCTTCTTTTTTAAAATATCATAGCTCTTTGCAATGTAGCGTTAAATCCTTAACGGGCATTGAATGATTGGGTGCTACAAATAGAAAGGTATTTCTATTTATTATTTATTACTTCAGGAATAGTTATTTATTCAATCCCTACTCTATTAGTTCACTCTCTCCCTATATCTATGTATAAATCTTATTCAAATTTTCAGTCGTTAATAAAATACTTTCTATGCATCATTCAAGTTCAAAAACATTTTTTTAAACTTTTAAGGTATGGCACTTGGTGTTAATACAGTTTTTCAAATATTAATTCATTAATTAAATTAAAAAATAAATAAATAGTAACAAAAATGGAAAACATTCATTGTGTCCTTATAGTGAAATGTATAAAGCGTTGGACTTCTAATCCAAAGGTCGTGGGTATAAATCCCACCTGGGATGGCCTGATTTCTGAGAATGTTATTTCTTTTTTACTATACTATTTTATTAGAATAATGAAATTTAATTAATGAATAAAGAGTAACAACCAAAAAATAGTCTAACACCATATATAGAAAGGGTATATATAGTTGTAACGTGTGCATTCATCCATTCCACGGTGCGCTCATACCTGCCTCAATATGCACGAAGGACACTTTTAACCCATCTGCCTTTATAAATATTTGCCAATACTGTTCTTGATGTATCCAATACGGTGTCTTTTCCTTGTTCCGACTATAACGCGCTACTTTGTCGTTCAAATTTTGCTCGTTAACTGTGGGTGAGTGAGTAAATATTAACGTCGCCTTATTTAGCTATACACGAGTGCTTTTGGAGTGAGTGAGTGAATATTAACGTCGCACTGTTTTAGCTATACGAGGGCTTTTGGCGAATGTTCGCGTAATTTTGAACCATGGTCAAGTGACGCGGACGACACCTGAACTAGCACCCCCTCTCCTAACTACCACACCACACCAACGGGAGGACGTTTGAGCTCTCGACAGATTTAACGTGCATTGGCCCCTACACGGCGGGTCTTTATTGGTACTGGGATTGAAATCATGACACGCTAGCCATGATCCGATGCCTATACCACTTGGCTACCGCGGCCGCCGAGTGCTTTTCGAAACGGACCTCGTAATTATGAGCCATGGTTAAGGGACGAGGAGGACATCTGAGCTGGTTCTCCCCTTTTATAAATTCCACATCACATTACGGGAGGATTTTCGAGTCCCGACAGATTTAACGTGCATCAGCCCCCCCCCCCTATATGGTGGGTTTTCAGTGGCACTGGGCTCGAACTCGTGGCACGTTGCCACGAGTTCGCAACCTTAACCGCTAGGCGACCATGGCCTCCGTAAACTAGGGTCATACAAATTCAGTTCTGTGGGCATTTTTCTATGTACTCCCAACGATGAATCTAGCTGCGCAGAGTTTGGGCTCTCTTTTTGAAACACCCTGTATGTACCATAATTTTGAAAAAAAAATAGTCTTACTTCTTTCAATAATATGAATCAGCTATAATAATAATTATTATTTCTCAATCTTTAATGACTTCAAAGAAAAACCTAAGCAGATTTTTTTTACCTTTCTTATTATATTATTGGAATTATACATCACATATATATTGGAATGTACATACATATTAAAATTACGTTCCACTTACCGTTAAACACAAAAACGTGTTTTTGTGTTTAACGGTATACAAACAATACAACGGTATACATATATTTTTAACGGTATACGACGGCATATATATATTTTTTTGTGTTTACTCTACCGTTAAACACAAAAAAAATATATAGATATCACTTTCTGAATATTAAACTTGATTTATTTTACATCTTACTTTCTAATCTGCAAAATTATTGATTATTATTCTTTCTCTTATCAAAAAATACCATGAAACGAAAGATAATACTCAAAAAGGAGAAAAAAACAATATTTCTCAGTAATGACTCGGATGAAAGGCATCCTTTAGATAAAGGGAAAAAAGATGTCATGAAAAAAAGCGCTCGGAAAGAACAACAGAATGATTGGATCGAAAATGTAAATAATAGTTCAAAGAAGAACTACGGCATAGAATTCCTTATTTTCGCTATCCACATTCTTCTAGAACATTTTTTAATTTTTTTCTCCTAACATACTTGGAGAGTATCACATATTTTGTTCCATGATTTTCGCAATGGAACGCCTCACAAAGAAACATGCCAGTTGTACTTATTTAGTTCGAATTTTTTTCATTTGTTGAAAAATCTTTCGGGATGTGTGTGTATTGTCTGAAAAATGATTTAATAATACCCTTTAAAAGGGGGAGAGCGTTTGTTCATCGGATAATCAATTTGTTGGACAGCTTGTTTCTTAAGATAATAGGGGGGGGGGACTAAAAATAGTTTATTTATTGAAAAATGGAAGAGATACAGAAAGAAAAAAATTAACTACTAAAGAGAACAAAAGAAACAGCTTAGGATAATGCATCCTCATTTTGTTTTGTTTCGAATATTCTGATGTACTTCCTTTCTCAATTTAAAAGATATAAAAATCTACTCGGTAAAAATATATTCACTGAAAACTGGTAGCAGAGCCTTTGAAAAAATATTTCCCTCTTTCCAGGGAAAAAAACATTCTCGATAAGCAGAGTGAAATTATTAATTCTTTTTGACTGTCGTTAGAGTACAGGTTTACAATGATGAAGTTTGAAGATGTTCAAGTATTTTAAATTGATCGAATTTTCTTGGAGATAAATACAAACGTTTTGTACATAATTTATTATAGTTTATTACTTTTATTCTAGGAAGGGGAGGGGAGAAAATTTGGGGAACTGTATGCATAGCAGTTTATTGTATATAAGCACCATTATAGTCCTAAATCATAACATTGGTAGAGGTCTCCAATCTCTTTTTAAACTTAAGAGGAGACAAAAGAACGCCTTATTATATTCAAGGTCAGTAGTAACTTGAATGTATAGTTCTACTATTTACACTCCACAAAACTCCTATTTTATTTACTCTTCATTCTTCTAGATGAGACTGCAATTCTTTCAAAATTAAATTACTCTATTAATGTATTCGAAATAAAAGTCTTACGTACATGTATTTAGGTTTAGCCAATACTTGATAGTTTTCATAAAAATGCTCTTTTATATATATGGAATACTTTCAGGTAACTATGAGTGGCATCCACCCTCACTCTTACTCGAAGCAATGTTATGTCTTAGATATCACATTTTATCCTCATGCAGTAGAACCTGGTTTTGTGCGGTCCTTTTTTATGAGATTTTCTTTGTGTGCGATTTTTTCTGTGCGATCTTTTTATATCCAGTATATGAATTTCAATCGCTTTGGCACCACTGTAATGTTTTTTTTTATCAATGTACCAGGGACTTGGAGAATGTTAGGGCCTACCTGAAAAGTCAGGTTTTGCCTTTAATATTTTATAAATTGGGTAAATATGTACTTAGCGTTAGTCTGGCTTTGGGCCCCCTTGAGTGCTAGGCTTCCCCGAGAGGCGGGAGTTGCGAAGGTGTACGCTACGCCACTGCAATGTACATATATACACTTCAAAACGCTCTCTTCATTTGTTATAAACAGTCTCCCGACAATGCACGTTCAGTTGCTTTCTCTCACCGCCGCAGCAGCCCGCGCTCGATTGAAGACGAAACTTCCAATGACAGTGACATTATCAATAATTTGATAGATCATGAAGACGGACAAGAAGAACCGGATACTTTGAGAGCGGATAAAATATATGCAGGGATATAGCTCTTTCCAACAAATTGGGAAAAGCGTTTTCTTAAAATAGGTATCAATTCTGAAAGGAATAGGAAATTTCAAAAAGGACTTCGATCATGCATATCTGGTTATCATGACATTTACAAGTAACTGACAAGCCGACCTTCGTCACAAAAATTTATCTCTTATTTTATGGTGCCAAAAATTAAATCAATTGAAATTCAAGTGACGAAAGCGATTTTGTACTTAGTCATCACAGTATGATGAGTGCTTTGGATTATGATGAGTAGCAATGAATTATGCATGTGAATTTTGAAAATTTCTTCATGTTTACAATGAGAAACTAAATGTTTTAAAAATGTTTTCATGTGTAATTTAATTATTTATTTTGTTATGGAAGTACTTTCTCATAAATTTCGTAACTATAATTGGCATATTTTGTAAGAGCGACTTTTTAATGAAGCCGCATAAAAAAATTTCTGAACTGTTTCGACGAAATTGTTTGTTATATGTGAATATTTATGAAACTTTCGAATATCTTTTTATGCGGTTTTCTTTATGCGGTCTCTATCTAACGCACAAAAACAGATTTTACTGTATTTCTCATTCCAGATTCCAAGAACTCTTTTTAAGAAAACTGAGATAACGTTTAAACTCTAAGAAAAGCAGTTACAACGTAACAAAAAAAATCTCCTATTTAAATGGAGGTTTCGCATTTTAGGCGCTACGCGCCAAATGTGGTGATACAGTGTGGTTGGACTGAGGAGCAGCCTTGTGTTGGCGAGAACGCAGGGTTGTTCTGGCAAAAGAAATCAGTTGGCCAGCTGTACTACTCAAGTCGTGACGAACCATCCCTCCCCAAAATTTTTGATTTGTAAGTTGTCGATTTATAATGTTTTTAATTCAAATTTCTCTTGCAATTCCTGACTCCGCGCTGAAAAACCTAATTTTATGAATGAACTTAAAAATAAATCTATGAGTTAAAATCTCCGTGCTTCTGTTCAATTGGATTGTGTGTGAAGTGTGCTTTCCATATATTGACTTTATAAATATGCAAAGGTTACTTAAGATAGTTCTACTGTAAAAAGTAAAAACTCCACTATACGATTGGCCACTCCGTAACAAAAGCTATTCATGATGTTCGAATTTACAACAAAAAAAGAGAAATAGGGAAAAATTGTTCGACTCTTTGGTTCGATTTTGCGAAAGCAATTGCTTTGAACATCTCCCAAATTGAATCCCATTGATGAAAAAGCGTTGTTATAATTGAAATAGAATTTATAAATTTAGCTCTTGTTCAAAATCTAGGATGATATATATAGAGAGAGAGAGGGAGAGAGAAATTGCCAAATTCTTCTGAGTTCAGGAAAAAATAGAGTGTTGAAAAATAAAAAAGCAATACATTTAAAAAAAAATGGGATATACATATATGTATTTATCTACGAAATAAGCATGGAAACATACGTGGCATTTTAAAATTTTATGCATTTGTACTTTTACATAAGGTGCCCCGAAAAAAGTGCTGAAACTCTGCAAAGTCAGATTTCCCATTGGGAATCCATTAAAAATGCCAAAAGTATTGTACCTGTACGATCCATAATTTACGAGAAAAATACGAAAAACTAAGTACGTCATCAAAGCTGTATTGGACACATCAATATCAGTATTTAAAAATGCAGATGTTTAAAGTGTCCAACGTGCATATCAAGACAGGCTTTAGCATGCCTAGGAATAGATGAGGACACACGATTCAGCAGTGCTGTGTCCATAGAAGTACAGGCATCATGCAGACGAGCAACCAAGTCCGTGTGTGTCCTCTCTTAATCTCGAGTCTCGATACACCAGTTCCTTAAGATAACCCCATAGAGGAAAAATCTAATGGAGTGTGATCTAGCGATCGTGGTGGCCATAAACCCCGTCCGATTCAGTGGGAGGGGTATTCAATATCCAACCAATCACAAACAGAAGCACAAAAATGCGCAGGAGCCTTATTGTGCAACATCATTCATTCATCATCCTTTACCAAACATTTTTCTCCCCTAAACTATGGATCGTACACGTACAGTTCTTTGGGTATTTTTATGTACTCTCAACGAGGAATATGTCTGTGCAGAGTTTGGTGGATGTTTTTGAGACCTGTACAAGAAATTCCTTACATTCTTCTAAAAATATTAGCTATTTTCAATAAAATTTCAATTTGTAATTAAAAAATAATTCTAAAAGTAGTTGAATTCTTTCAAACATGTCATAAGCTGCTGTAAAGACTTTATTTTGCATTATCATTAGACTACATGTTACAGTGTCATGCCTAAATATTTGAAATATTTACCTTTAACTTTGTTCATATATGTAATTTCTACTTGATTGAACTTCCCGTAATTTGAAATTATTAATATTATAAATAAAATTACACCTCACGTCCTTTTTTTTCTCTGTGAAAATATCTGCTTGCGCTTTCTATTTTATATCTCTTATATAATCTCATAACGGTCTTATTTTTGTTATCCTTCAATTATTATAAAAATAAATGGATGTCTCATCCATTAGTTTCTATAAAATCTATATAGTTTTAATTTTTAATATTTTAAATATTTTAAAAGAGCGAATGGGTGTAAATTTTCAAAATTTTCTGTACTCGATTTAAAATTTTGCAATATATATTTTATTCTGTTGATAAATAACTTTTTTTTTGAAAAAAAAATATGAAATGTAAGAAATTTTTTAACTTTTACAAAGAGTTAAAAATTGGGATATACATTGTATAAAAATGCATACATGTATAGAATATAATATCAAGTCGAAACTGAAAAAATTATTAATAAAGAAATATTTTTCTATCTGAAAAAAATAGTATTCTTAATTTTTTTTAAAATTTCTCATTAATTAATACCTTATTAAAGAAGCAAAAGGAATTGTTGGCAATAAACCTGTACTAAAAAAAACAAACATCACCCTGGAGTTTATATTGACTTATTCATCAACATTCCAACACAATTGAAACAGCAAGGAGACTAAATGGTAAAAACTGCGACTTCCCCCTATACCACAAACCTCATGCACACCGGATTTAGAGACCGGCCTTAGAACAATGGTAGTCTAAGCCCTAACGTTGCTCAGCAAACTTTACTGTTCCATTTTTATAGTCATTCAAAGTGATTCACGTATTTTTGTTGGAGCTAATTCTTCATGCTCTAAGCAAAGGCGTTCCCGAGTTCAAAATCATAAGAGGTAGTATAGTAATTGTCTTTCCCGTCAAGTCCCATTCAGTTTAAAGGTTCAGAGAATCTTGCGGAGAGTTGCAAATGAGGCAGGACAGAAAGGTTTCAGAACCTTATTCAAAGATGTGATATTGCAGGTGGCACTAGCAGGTACCTCTGTCACCACCAGGAGGTTGAGTATAAGTATATCTTTTTTATGGAATAAATTTTATTTACCAAAATAAGAACTGTTAGCTTCATCAAACTTTTACCAACAGAAACAAGTTCTTTATGTGGTATCATAAAATTCAACACTTCTGGAGGCGACAAACTCATTGAATGCGTTTCAGCATCCCTTGGATTTCCGAAGCATTTTTCGCATGGGAAGTTATCCATACGTGTCAAAAAGTGATAATCCTTAGATGAAAGGTCAGGTGAATATGGTGGGTGGTCTACAGTTTCGTACCCCAAGCGTGCAGCTTTTGACGAGTGATCGTTGAAACGTGCGGTCGAGAATTGTCGTGGAGAAGAACTGGCTTTCTTTCCTATTGTCCAATTCCGGCCTTTTATGTGAAAGTTCCGTCGATTTCATTACAATACCTCCGTGTGGTGATTTTGCAAGGTTTCGGTTGACTACCACCAAACGGTCACCATAATCTTCTTTTCAAAGAGTTTTGGTGTCGAGAGTTGTTTTGGAGCATTGTCAGTATCACGCCACTGAGCTGAAAGTCACCGATTTTCGTACAGAATCCATTTTTCATCACACTTTTCAACTCGATTGAGATAAGAATCGTTTTTGACCTCTCGGAAGATATTTCAGGACGTTTATTTATTTATTTGTTTTTGATTCTCATTTAATTCATGAAGTACCCGTTTATCTAGATTTTTTCACTTTGCCAATCATTTTTAGGTGCCTGGAAATAGTTGGAGTTCTTCTGCGTAGTCTCTAATAATATTGCCGTGATTTTGTTCTTTTATCGCTCGTAGGACATCGTTGACCACGATTGTCTCTGTCCAGCCCCGATCTTCATTTGGGGGACTTTTGTCACCAGATTCGGACTTTGCGTACCAACATCGAATGGTAGGTTCGTCTTTTGAGCCATCTACATTGATGTTTCGAGCAGCAGCTGCAGAGTTATGATCACTCTTCCACTCATACAAAAATAATACTTTAAAACATCTCGAGAATTTATCCTATGATTAAACACATAAAATTATAGAAGAAATAAAACATTTTCAACTAAAACATATCAGATGAGATAGAGCAAAGTTTTAGCTTTAAAATGATATATTAATATATCAGAAAAAAATCTCAAAAACGCATTGGTGAAAAATCGGACTTTATATATATTACAAACTAATAATTTTAAAGATCTCTTGTTGAGTGTAGTATAATATTTTCTCTGCTGTTTTTATATACATTTCAAATCCTTTTACAGAATTTCAGTATATTTAAATACATTACTTTGAATCACATACATAATTATTCAACTTACGATGTGCAACATATAAGGATACGAAGACAATAGTTTGAATTCTCACACATAGAAATTAGTTTTCATTCATTTTGTTTTAAGGCTACCAACTAGCCATCATTTTGAATTGGTGTGGTTTGTATAAATCTCCCATATTGATAATTACATTTTCAAATGGGTGTGTTATTATATTTAATACGCCTGGAAAAATGACGGAAAAAAGGAAAGTTTTTGTATATTTATATATACAGTCGGATCTCTATTTGACAGAGAAAATAAACCCCGGGAAAAAAATTCGAAATATGGAAAATTCGTTATATAGAGGTAAGTCTTTCAATATACTTTATAAACCACATAAAACAAATTTAAAAAAAAAAATTAATGTAAACTAAAAATTTTTGTAAACTAATATCCATTTATTTTATATATCTCCCCCCCCCCAAAAAGAAAAAAAATTGCAAGTAAAACAAGAAAAGAGAATACCGAGGCATATACTGTACTTACAACAGAAAATAATTTTGTATTAAAATTAATGAATTTTAAGGACATTTTCTTATTTAAAGCCCACAAGCAATTTTAAACATACCTTATTTTATAACTAGAAATTCTAAACACACATTACTACACGCGTCTTTAAATCTAATTACTCATAAAATCTGTTAATTTTGTTTCAGTTTTTTTGTTTGAAAAAAGTTTTATTTCATAATACGCCCCACATCTTTGCAAAACACCAAAAATTCCTTCAAGCGTATTTTTCCGTGCTTTTTCTTAAATTTTTCTACCTTAATGGGTAGAAAAAAAAAGTCATATCTAGGAATAATAAACATAATTGATACCTAGAAATTGGTCGTATCCCAATGGCTTCACAACTTGAAAAGATTTTTCTCTTATTAAAGGTTCAGCGATTGGGACATTTTTATCTCGCTTTGTGTGTATCCACTACAAAACTGCCTCGTCGACATCTTCGTAAACACATGTTCTTAAAAGTTTTGAACAAAAATTCGATGCGTCATAATTTTGTAACTTACCTCGATTTTTTACAATAGTTGATAAGTTATTTGGAGGAATACCAAATTTAAAAGAAATGTCCTTTTTTCTTGACGCCTTTATCCACTTCCTGAATAATTAAATTTCTTTATTTGATGCTCGAGCACTTACGTTGTGATATTTTCGAGCTACAAGAAACGAAGTTACCAGTACGGTTGATCAACACTACAAACGAACGGAGACTAGTTTAAGGACTCGGGGACAGGAGAACACTCCACAGAGGGTGAAAGAGGATATTAAAGATGTTTCTGGTAAACTGAACAATAAGGGTTATAGGTTGCAATTTTTGGATAAAACGCGAAGTATTCTATTGTTCTTGTAGAGTTAGGCACCTAATAAAACCAGTTCAAGATTTATGGCCACCATAAAATGTGTTAAGAGAGAGGAAAACTTGAAATATTTTAAAAATAGGGAGGAAAAAATTGAATCACAAGAAAAAGCACTTCGCTTATTGGGAAGTTATTTTACGAAGAAAATCCTGAAATGTTCTTGGTCCCAGGAAAAATTTCCCTATATAGAAAAATACGTAATATAGAGGTTCAAATATATATATATATATATATATTAGTATTACTATTTTTTCTAAATAAATTTTTTCCTCTTTTATGAGCTTGCACATTTTTTCACTCTGGAAACTCTAGAAATATCTCTTATTCAACAACTGTAAGTAGATTTTCCCCTTATAAGCCGAAAAATATTCAACATGATAGAAAAATGTTCTTAATAATAGCGCTGAATTGAGTCATAAAAACGAAACAAAGCAGGAAACACCGCATACCACCAGAGGAATACATAACTGAACTGGAACAATAATGGAATCATCTCGCCCAAGTAAGGCACCGAAGCTATTCAGAAAAAAAGGCGCAAATGAATTTCTTATTTCCATCATATATAACACGTATTCTTCCGTTTCTTGCTTCGATTGTCCCTTCAAACCGTTATTTACTTCTTATTTTCTCCTGGGTAATATTACCTAATGGTGAAGTCCTTGGAATGGGTAGGAAAGTTAAATGCGTAAAAGAGAATAAAGTAAGATTTTGTCGTAGAAACATTTTAATCTAAAAAAACATAGTTTTAAAAAAATTTAAAAAACATGCTTTTATAGTTAATTGAATAAAAAAGTAAAAAATAATTCTTAGTATTAGAATAAAATGATTAACGAGAAAATTAATGCCATTGTGGTAAATGCGTGGGGTGTTCGGATATCAATTATTATAATTTCTTACCAGTTCTATTCCGAAATGCAGAGTGTAAAAATGTAGAGCAAAGCACCCCGCGCTTTTACCACAATGACATTAATTTTCTCGTTTTCTAATTTTCATTTTTTTTGCATTTTCTTGTGGCCTACATCATTGTGCAACTCCACCAAATTTCAGATCTGATAACAAATTAGGTTTTCAGATTTTTAAAATTTTCCGAGCCTAGGTTTTGGTTTCGGTATAATTTTAAGCTATTTTCCACTCTTAAATTGAAGTAATTAACAATATTTTTGTGTGTGTGTGTGTGAGTACAATCAACTCTTTCTGTGTGAAATGATTGGTAATTTGAATTTTCATTACGCAAATCCTTTCTGCTTGATTATAATTTGAGTTCTTATAGTTGCTTAACTCATATTGGTTTCAAGACCAAATTTTGTTTTAAAAAATAGCTTAGAAAACTTAGAAGCTATATCATCAATTTTTTCCAGTCGAGAAAATGCCATTGCCAAAACGTTCTCAGTTTGCTATGAGAAACAATAGTTCGAAAGGATGGAATACCTACTAAAAATAAAAAATCTAAAATCGGTGCGATTTTAGATTTTTCATTTTCTCTCAGTTGTATTTCCTTTTATACTTCAATTAGACTTCCGAATACAAGTATTCTGAATGTATGTATTGCAAATAAAACTGGATATTACTAAGATGTACCAAACTCCATTACAGTAAACATACTACGCTACTATATTATAGTATTTTAAAGTCGTGTAACAAATAATCAAAGTTGCTCTACTGACCCAATTTAAAACTACAAAAAATTAAATATCCTGTACAAACCTGGCAATTTTTAGATTAAGTTAGTTGCATTATTATTGTGTACATGAATGCTTTATGTTTCAAAGCTTTTGTGATAATATTTGGTTAAGATTAAGTTGAATAACCTGTCGTTGTAACAAATGCTATTAAAATAATGCTAAAATATATTTTGAATTAAAAGAAATGTTTTCGGTCATATTTAATTAAAATAGTGTATTAATGTGGAAAATATATTGGGAAATAACATAAAAATAAAAGCTTTACGGGTATTATAAGTTTTTGTTTTATGCCTTTAAAAACTTTAAATGTGTTTCTTTAAGATTTTTAATTTTTAAGATGTAAGTGTTTTTTAATCCTTAAGGCTTTTTTTCTGTTAAAGATAGTCTTGAAATTTTTTGTATATACTACCAAACATATGTTCTAGAAAAGCTTTTATGTATTTAAGTCTGAGATCTCTAGTTATTTTTTTTTTTTGAAAATTCTAAAGTTAACATTTTAAAAAATTGTATGTTTTTTCCAGTTTTAGCTAGAAAAATAATTATTAAAAATCAACAAAGGATCTTCAAATCCATATTAACTTTTGTTCACAACAATCCAAGCAATATAAATCACTTAAAATGACAAATAATATTTAAAAATTGAGCATTTTTTAAAAATTTAAAAAACTTACAAAATTTCTAATTTTTTAAAATTTTATGATAATGGCTGGTCAAACTGACATTTTACTTACAGAATCAGAGCTTAATAATATGATCTAAGTATAAAACATAAATTGATTTTACTGTTACCGTCTCCAAAATTTTTTTTTGAAAAAGGGTACTGTGTAACCTTAATTCGATTAAATGTAAAAGCATGTTTTTTAGTTTTTTTAAACTATAATTTTTTTTTTTGTAATTCGATCAACAATAAAAGCGTTTTTAAGTAGTTTTTAGTAGTGAAACTATAATGTATTCATTGATGAATTAATCTTAAATGCATTATTTTTTTGAATACCCATTGGCATCCTATTAGTATGTCATAATATGATCTAAGTATAAAACATAAATTGATTTTACTGTTACCGTCTCCAAAATTTTTTTTTGAAAAAGGGTATTGTGTAGCCTTAATTCGATTAAATGTAAAAGCATGTTTTTTAGTTTTTTTAAACTATAATTTTTTTTTTGTAATTCGATCAACAATAAAAGCGTTTTTAAGTAGTTTTTAGTAGTTTTGCAAAATGTAGGAAATCCAGAAGAGGTAAGTTTAAAATATTTAATGCGGAAGAGAAGGTGTAAAGTCAATATTTTTCACTAAAAAGATCACTATTTGTATTAACCATGAAGTTTTCGCTTTAGGGTTGCACCTTAGTCTTTCAATCGCCAAATCTGGAAATGGGAAATCGTTAATCCTGATGATCCTGATTAGGACAATGGAGGAAAAATATTAAATTTTTGTACTGTCTTCGGTTTTTTATAAGCGTGCAATGTTTCGAGAACTAATTTGACCTTTTAAAGGGGGTAAAAATTGAGTTCAAAGATTGTTACATACAGGTGAAGCTAATAAAATCGTGTTAAAAAGAAAATGTGTTTTTATGTGTCTAGAGTTATGTACCACCAGAATACAGTGTATCCCAAATTTTTACTGCGATTAGAAAAAAAATTTATTGATTAATTCCTTAGGTAACTTTTCATTTACGCCACACACACACACACACACACACACACAAAATGCTTTTCTATTAAAATTACATTTACGTAAATCTTGTATTTTTCAAATCTCGTAATCTAGTATTTTTTCCTAACGCGCTACATTGCTTTTTAAAATTAATTTAATTTTTAAAAAGAATAATTATTTGATCTTTTGGAACTGGGTGATTTGAAAACACGATAGAAAATGTATGCTATTAATTTAGAAAAAAAAAAAGAAAATACACTACTGTATTTATTCATTTAAACAAAGAAAATACTTCTGTGTTTATTACTTTCAAACAAAGAAATGCCACTGTCAACTTTTTCTTACACAAGTGTTTAGCTATTACTCTAAAATCTGAATTACAGAAATGTATAGAAATAAAGCTTACAAAATAATGGAATTATAAAGCTTTCAAGCAAAAAATTTACAAAAATTTTTCGCACATTAACATAAAATTCTAAATTCACAGAACTAAAGAGTGATAGGCGCAAATCTAGGAGAATACATTATCGATGCAATTCATAATCTTCAGCTGCATGTTTTAAAAATAAAATTAATATACTTATTACAAGTATTTTTAGATTTCACGATTTTGATTATTCAGCCTGATAATACCTTCCACAAGTTTTAAACAGAAAATTTTGGAAACATTTTCCAACAACAGATGATGAAACTTTTAAGTTCATTCAAATTTAAACATTGACTATGTCTATAAGTTGTCTTACTGGCTCACCCTCAAAGTTTTTCTACAACATTCATGTCAAAGGATAACGATAGCTATTTCAGTAAGTTATGTTGTTTACTGCAAATGAAGTCTTTGGCGGCATATACAACAGTATAATGTTTTTGTATGGACGGGGTGTCCAAACGAAAGTGGCATTGCTGTAATAACTCCACAATTTAACGAGAAAGAAGACTGCGCATGTCCCTATAGAGGGTGCATAGTCCTGGGAATGCAGACGATATCATCAGATCCTGCCAGATGCATGTGTAATAGCGTGGAAGCTCATTAAAAGTCATTGTTCGCATCATGTACTCCTCCAAACGATGCGACTGGCAATGCTGCCCGCACTGAGCCAATTACATGATCTGAGAAAGAATATCAAGAACCGCTGACGTGGCTGTCTGGCGAGGTTATCCTCTTGCATGATAATGCTCATTCTCATGTGTCTGTGGTGTGCCAAACATTATTACGGCGATTCCGCTGAGAGGTTCTCTAACATCCCCCTTAAAACTCGAACCTCCCACTATGCGAATACCACATCTTCGGTCTACTCCAAAAGGTACTGAAGGGACGGCAATTTCCCGACGATAATGAGGTCCTAACTGCTGTTGAAAATTTGTTCCACAACCAACACCGGAGCTTCTTCACCCGAGTTGTTCATTATATCGTGGACCGTTGGGACACTTGTTTCAACCTAAAAGGGGTATTTGTCTAACGCAGTGCTTCTCAAACTTTCAATACTTGCGACCCAATTTCCAATCATAATTTTCATCACGCCCCCCCATACAATACAATGTACTTTGACACTAAATCAACAATACACCTTTAATTATAAACCGTACATATTATCAAAATAAGTATTACATTTTGTATATAATTTTATATATGACACTAAAGCCCATTGCTTCACTGGTAATTAATAAACTTGTTCTTAATTTTATATTGATAAATTAATTATCTAATACATTGTGCAGTAATGATACATTTAGAAGTGTATTTTATCAGTGTAAATGTGTATTTTATTTTTATTATGTTGGAAAGTTTTTTTTATTTTGTTTTCTTTCTGTAATTAATTTTTTTAAAAAAAAATTGTCTTTTGTTTTTGACTTTTTTTATATGCTTGTACCTCCTCCCCCCGTAGGGTTATCACAGCACCCAAGAGAGTCATGACCCACAGTTTGAGAAACGCTGGTCTAACCTGTCCGTTACGTATGTATTACTTCTTTCCTTGTAAACTAATTTATATTAAATGCATTAAACCATTTATCAAACCGATTGTAGCGCAACTTTCGTTTGAGCAACCTTTATATAAAGTTCTGCGTTGCTAACCATGACTCTTCATTTTAAATATCGTGAAGTATATTAGTGTAGTAAAAACTATTCATTCACCACTGATAAAATTTATTTTACTTTTACTGTAATAATAGTCATTATATACCCAAATCCTGATAATTCAACCTCTGGCCAGCATCATTCCATATACACAGCATGGGACGTCTTCAGGCATGGGCCAAGTGGGCCTTGGCCCGGGGCCTCATTTTTTTCCCGACTAAGCTTTAATAAAATCGGGATTTAAATGCTTGTTATCGTCTAATATTCCTGAAAATATTTTCCGAATGGGAAATTCAAATTACATGTCAAAAGTAATAGTGGCAAGATTGTATTATTATGTGCTGACCGTTGTCCATGTCAAGGCAAAGGCCTTCCTCCATAAACCTTCATTATCATTTAATAGAATAGCGGCAGTTGGTCGAGACGGTTTGTGCCTAGGTATGCGAGATTGTGAGTCATGCACATTTATTTGTTCCAGGTTAGCGTTTGTACGAGTATTTGACAATATATGCTATATATAGTTTACTTTTAAGGGTCACAGGCAGGCAAACATTTGCATAGGAGCCCAGGGCCAAAAAAATAGTAAAATGTCTCTGGGCCCAGAGCCTCGAAAATTCTTAAGACGTCGCTACACGTCTACACGTTACAATTCTTAAGACGTCTTCAGTGGCATTAGGGCTCGAACTCATGACACGCTGGCCATTAGTTCGTAAGTATAGCCACAAAGTTATCATAGCTACTGTGGTTAATTTGCATGATGAGTGTACATTGATTCATTGATTTTGAAGAACTGGTACTATACCGGTTGTGAATAATTTGGAAAAGCGTTTGATAATATAGCATGGTGTATACTAAAAATACAAACACAAAACATGACAAAATTCGCAAGCCAATAATCTTTTGGAATTTCAATTTAAACCCAATTAGGATTTCTATAGGGATAAAAATTGTTTTATGAGAAATAAATTCCCACACATTCGAAACAAATACATTTCACACTGAGTAGTATTTTTCAGGAAATCAGATTAAATTAGTATAAAGAAATGTTAATTTAAAAAAATTGTGAAATAAATTGTGTTTAAAAGTGCTGATATATTTTAAAAATATTCTCTTGCATATCTGTTACAAGTATTTTTCAATATATCATAAGAAAGCAACATTTAAAGAATAAATATAATCATTACTAAATTTTCTGTGTTTTTGAAACATTAATTTAGTATGAGAACTTTTAGGACTCTATGTAGGTGATGAGTGAATATTGACATCGCACTGTTCAGCTACACGAGGGCTTTTGGCGACGTACCTCGTAATTTTGAACCATGGTCAAGTGACGAAGATGACACCTGAACTGGCCCCCCTCTATACTAACTACCACACCATACCAATGGAAGGATGTTTGAACTCTCGATAGATTTAACGTGCATCGTGCCCCTATACGGCGGGTCTTTAGTGGTACAAGGCTGGAACTGAAGACATACCACCTTGACCTCTGGGCTACCGCAGCCCCCAACTCTATGTAGAAATTTTTTTGCTGTAATTTTATTAAAAAACATATAAATGCAGTGGTATTTGATTAAATAAATTCCAAAACTATAAAAATTCTAAATAATTATGAAAGAAAAGTTTTATTGCACCTTCTTCAATAATAAACTAGTAAAAAAAATGTATTTTTATTTAACGGACTTCAATTGCCCCTTTTTCCTCATTTCTCATTGCACATAAAGTTTAGATTCTATTTTAAGGTTCTTAACAAATTTTTAAAAAGATTAATTTATCTTTTCGCATGCAAGAGAGACAATTTAATGAACAATTAAAATTTTATATAACATGAACATTCTAAGTAAAGATTCATTCACGTTTTTGATTGCACAACGGGGTTTTCGAAAATTCACAAGACTTAATTTCAAATTTTTGGAACAATTTAAAATTTCAACAAAAATACAAAATATATTTTAATTAAACAAATTTCTTGAAAATTAATTTTTTGGAAGTTTATATATACAATTTGAAATCCATCTTTTGCTTGAAACATGAATGGAAAATATTAATTACTTAATCTGTTTAGAAACTAAAGGAATAATTAATTAAATTCAATCTATGATAAATGGGCTGATGAAAGCTTCTAAGAAATACAATAGGAAAAATTCCAGAAAATTTCATTTTTGATTAAAAATGATAAATTAAAGAAAAAACAGTAAATGTTCTTATATTGCATTTATTCTAATTTTCTAAAATTTGGAAGAAAACGCAGAAGAAAAAAGTTTAAGCAAATTGAAATGACAAAGGTTTATTGCATTTTGATGAAAAGGAATGGAACTTTTTAATATATTTAAATTTTCTCAAACCAACATTTCACTTTCTGTTTCTAATTATTCCCTGAACTTGCATAATTTAATATTTTGCTTCTAAATGAAGTGAAATTCTTCGTAACAGATGGTAACAGTAAAAGCAATGTAATTTAGTTTTGTTCTAAGGCACAACTTCGATTTTTTTTTTTGTAAAATAATTTGAATTTAAATATCGCGAAGAAGTGTTTTTAATTTGTTAGGTTATATAAAAGAAAAGAACATGCATTATTGAAAATGAAATTTCTTTAAATATTTTTAATGTATTTAAAACTAATTACGTTTATTTTGAATTTACATTAAAAAGGATCCATCATGATGATGTATCGTTATTTAAATTACAAGCATTTCAAGAAATGAACCAGATAAAAATCTAAAATACTTCAACATTTTTTAAAAAGAACTGATTCCGTTTTATCAAAAATATACTACCAGGTGTATGCACATCAAATGAGACGATTGCTAACTGATGTCGCCACGCACATATGCAAACAATACGAAACCGTGACACGTGATTTTTTTAGTTTGACCTTTGATACTCATGTTTAGTTTACATTTGGACGAGTTTCAGCGTGTGCATTGTATTTTTTTACTGTGTTAAAAATGTCACAAATTTTATGCCTTCCGACCACGATTTGGGGACAGCATTAATTTTTTGTTACCATCTGAAGAAAAATGCTGCTGAATCGCATCAAATGCTTGTAGAAGCATACGGTGGCAATGCTTTGAGCCGTGCGCAGTGCTACAGGTGGTTTGAAAAGTTTCAAAATGTGATTTCGATGTGAGAAACGAGGAGCGTGGCAGACCAGCAAAAAAATTTGAAGATACTTAATTGCAACATTACTCGATGAACATGAGGGCCAAACGCAAGAACAACTTTCAGCACAATTGAATGTTTACCAAAGCACTGTTTCCCGTCGTCTCAAAGCCATGGGCAAGATAATAAAGGTCGGTAAATGGGTACCACACGAGCTAACGGACCATCAACAGGAAAATCGAAAAATCGTGTGCGAAATGTTGCTTGTCCTCTACAAACGCAAGTCATATCTCCATCGTATTGTGACTGGTGATGAAAAATGGATTTATTTTGAGAATCCAAAGCGTAATCGATTATATGTTGACCCCGGACAGCCGTCCAAATCGACCGCAAGGCGAATCGCTTCGGCCGTAAGACAATGCTGTGTATTTTCTGGGATCAGGAGGGACCAATCTATTATGAGCTTCTCAAACCCGGTAAAACCGTTAATACTGATCGCTACAAGCAACAATTACTTAATTTGAACGATGCTATACTCGAAAAACGCGAGCAATACAAGAAACGGCAGCACAAAGTGATTTTCCTTGATGACAACG